>VYZT01022275.1:4663-59486 GCA_013400735.1 Pomatostomus ruficeps
CAGTGTTTTAAAAGGAAAAATAGTGTTTTCCATGTATTTCTTTAAAATCTGATATCAGCAGTTCAAGATTTGTCAGGCGTAACTAAAAATAGGAATTGTAGCCAGATGTGTTCCAGGGGACAGATTGTGGGGAGGCCTATTGGAGTCAATGGGGTGGGATACAGCCCAGGATTTGTCTGTCCATTGGCTCCACTGCACTGGGAAATCTGGCAGAGCTTAGTATATGTATGATGAAAATAAAGTAGAAGGGGCTGTGTTTAACTTGTATTCAGGGTGTTTGAAGTGGGGGTAGGCAGTCAGGTTGACTCCTTTTTACCCCTTAGGATCTTCGTGAACACAGGTGGTCTGACTGCTGCTTGCTGTTGGTCTGTCTGTATGAAAATGTAAGATGTGAAAGTTAAAAAAAAGTTGTGATGCTGCTAACTTCTCGGCACGTGTACTGGTTTACATCAGGAGGTATGAAGGTGAGCTTTACTTACAAGGGCTAATCTTCAATATTTTGTGATGCTGACAAAGTAACAAGTACAGGCAAAATAGTAGCAACCATGAGAGTAGACAAGGCTATTCACCTCTTTTCTTGTATTTGTAAACAAACAAAATAAAAAATATGAGCCATGATAAGGTCAGAAGGCTTGAGTTCATCCTTTATCTCAGAGGTACTGCTGCAGGTCTGAGGTTTACTTCTTTCTTACTACATTGTGAGCATCCTTACAGAGGATACTGACTGTGGAACAGGACAGCACCTTGCATAACTCCACTCAAAGTGGTCATCCTACAGAGCTGGCTGTGCAATCTTTCCCTATGCTGTTGGATCACAAATATATTTATTGTAGAAATAAATACTAAATTTAGTATTTTTCTGGGAATACAGGGTCCCTTTAAGACCTTGTGTGAGTAGAATGTGACATAATGAGTAAACCTCTACATTATTTTCTCCACAACAACAAAAATGCCTAGAAAATTATACAGGTCAGATCCTCAGCTTATGTAACTGGCCTTCTGAATGAGTTTTCCTAGAGCTAAACCAGTTCACTGTAAGTCAGTACTTGACTTGGTGTTAGCATGTCCTGCATTACTTAGACATTCCTTCCTAAATTCAACCAGTTGGCATTTTACCTATTGCGGTTAGTTTTGCCTTTCATCAAGATTTTTTGAGAGCCAAAGTCCAGGTATATTCTTGGGTGTTGGCTGCATGTCAGATCCTTGGGCAGCATTAAACTCCAAACGGGACAAATGGAGTTCTGGCTGCTCCTTTCCCACTATAGAAAATTCTCCTGCTTGTTGACACAATTCCTTCATGTCCTAGATTTACACTTCATTAGAAACCCAAATCTGCTCCCAGGTTTTCAAGGGCTTGTTAGCTCTCAAAGCATCAAGAGTGCTGCCTAATTTGCAAGTGGGAAGGCTTGGGGAAGGCAGTGTGACATGAAGTTTCTTTTATCCAGCTTTTCAAGTGAAGGTAAATAATGCGGCCAGGACTTCAGGAGGAAGAAGAAAAAGGCAGAAAAAGAAATCATTGGCATAGAAATACAATTTCAGTAAATAGCAGTGGTGCTAATTTCTGGCAAAACAGAGTTAAGTCAGTATGGAAACAATTAATGCTACTCTACTCATGAAACAGAAGTAAAGATAGCTGATGCTTCAGGATAAAGTTCTTCATCAATCACTGGTTTATTTTATTAACATTCATAGTGCTGTGATTACTTCTGATGTTTTGTGATAAGCATAATGAGAAAATGCAGGGCCAAACCCAGACCTGGCACTGGACCCACATACACAGCTCTGAATTTGGACTGTAATGTAACACATATGAAGGCATAAACTTTTCCTGAAGGAACACAGATTCCACCTCAACCTCTGCCCCTCGTTGAGGTTATTCCCTACATTCAGATTTATTGGTAAAGCATTGCTGAAACTTCGTCTCCTCTTTTAAAAATTGCCCTACAAGTGATATGTTGGAAAATCTGAGGTTCCCATATTGTCTGAACTGTTCTTTATTGTGTGAGCGGCCTGGTTTTGCCAACTAAATGGCCAAATGCTTTGCAGCCAGATGGTATTGATTCTTTACAGTTGTGTTCATACATCAGATGTAGATATTGTATTCCACTTCCCATTACATCTGAAAATGACTGAGTCTGATTGACAATATGGCATCCACATTGAGATGTTTGCTTTGTGAAAACTGGCTGCCGTTCAGAATTATTTTGTATTATTAACTCCTGTACATTGCCCCTGCTGTTTGATCAGTCTGTTTCTCTTTGTTCTAAGCCATATGTGTTTTCAAAACTAATACTTATACACCTTTCAAGGCTTTTGATTGTTGTACAAAAGACGATAAATCTCTAGGGAATCTAACTATATTCTTCAGCATACAACCTAATGAGAAAAATAAGTTTGGCACACCAAAGCATGGTGTTCTGTTATTCTATCTCCTAGCTTTCAAATTCAAACTAAAAAAGGAAAAGGATCTGCTGTGATGAAGCATTAGCTGCATGAAAAGCAAGTCTTACTTTTGTATTCCCAAGAGACGCTGTATTTAACAAGGGCACTTCATTGCTTCTGGATTCCTCGTCAGTTCTTTGTACACTTTCTATAGGTGATAAATATTCCACTCTGTTTCAGAGAGGAGAAAGAATGTTGTTTTGGGGGCTTTTGTGGAGTTTTTTTTTTTTTAGGTTCTCAAAAGCTTTTTGATTGCTATCTCTGGAAGAAACAATTATTTTTGAGTCATAAATAAGTGCTGAATTTGCACAAGGGTGAATAAACCCCAGATTCTTTTGAACTCTGCCATAGCTATGATGTAAGGAATGACTTAAGGGTAGAAAAGGAAGACAATCTGCTTGTGATTTGAAAAATTGCTATTTCCTCCCTTCCCTAAGTCTCCAGCCTATCTGGAAATGAAGATGGCAGCGTATCCCTATGCCTTTTACATTTGCACTTGTGCCACCTGAGTCCCCAAACGGTAGATGGATACCACCTGATGGCTGCAAATGAGCAAAAGCCTTCTTACATGAGCCTGGTGAAGAGCCTCAAGCGTAAAGGTACAGCCTTTATGGTGGACACCACCACCAAAAATAGAACATCAAGGATAAACTGGTTCTGTCAGTTGCTTGGGAAGAGGGAGTGTGGGTCTAGGAGGATGTAGTAAGCGGGGCCTTTCTGTGTCATCAGTAAGGGAGCTGCTTTGGCCAAGGAAAAAAAGGTGAAAGCTTTTCTCCTGTTCAGAGTAGAGGTACTTCATCTCACTGTTCCTCATTGGTTTTTAATTCTCATCCTCAAGATGAAGCACTGAATGATACCTCTCTTGGGAATGGGACAGTTGAACACTGATGAGAAAAAATGACTCCATTCATTTTCAAACTGCCTGTAAGAGCTTTCCTTCCCTGAAAGGAGACCAATGTTTCTTTTTGCTATTTTTGGGTGATTTTTTATTGTTGTTTTGTTAGGTTTTTTAAGCCAGCTAAACTAGTTTTAGTCTGTCATAGATCCTGTTGGGTTCAGTGCCTTGATATCGAGGCCCAACTAGACACAGTAAATATTCACAGGTTCATGAACGGTACATAGAGGAAGCTCAGACTTGACTTTTTTTCTGTAAACCTATGGAATATCAGACTCTGCGTGGGTACTACAGCTTTCTTAGAAAAATGTGATTTAAAAATGGACTGATAAGATACAATCTTCTTGTCCATTGTGAACCAACAAAAAGTACTTCTTAATGCAGGTCTGGCAAATATGTTAAACCCGATACATAAGACTTTCCTGGCACAGGTGAAAAATTATTTTGGTGGTGCATTTGTGTGCAAGCTGTTGCGTAAGATGTTTTTCATTTAGAAACTGTTTCTACACAAAGGATTTTGTAACAGTGCAATAAAACACTCATGCCCATCCATCTTAAGCCAGAAAATAATATTTAATTTTTGTTGATAGAAATGCTTTAAACCCCCAGCTTAAAAATAGTTTGGGCATCTGAATGAAGCTCTGAATGAGAAGTAGTGAACCTCAGTTACTCCTACATGGGCAGATGCCAGCTGGGAAATAAATAACTTTTAGATACTCTTAGTGCCTAATACACTACATGAGTACCTTCTGTCCTTCAATATATTTATCCTCACCTCACCCCTCTGAAAGGATATATCCTACTTGTGCAACTGGGGGTTACGTTTCAGAAAAAGCAAGTAGTACACAGTTAAATAACAGTCTTTATGGGACATGCCAGTTAAACCTGTTTCTTCAGAGCCCTGAGCTACCCCTGCACTCATACCTGTCCAAATCACTCGAGATCAAAACCCAAAACTGATTAAAAGATAATAGGACAGTACTCAGCATCTTTGGCATTGAGAAGCTCTTACTATGCCCAGTGGCTGCAAAAATATGTTAATTGGACAGTTACATTACAAAAGAGATTACTCCCTGATTTAAGAAATGCAGGGAATGCTTCTGCCAGATCCCTTTTTCCAGGGCTAGCCATAATCAAATTCCTTTCTTTACTGTTTTTTGTAACCCCACTAATTGAGATCACCCAAAATGTTACCATGAGCTGAAGTCAGTGTTAATTAAAAATTCCATTTATATTCCCTATGAAAACACATGGCCTTCAAAAGTGTTTGATTTCCATTGGACCTTCTCATCTGTTTGTCATTTAAAGTTCAGGCCATTTTCCATATTTCTATCAAATGCTGCCTCATATGGAAGTCTGGCAAATGAGCTTGCAAAGTAACTTATTTGAAGTTATAAATAATCTAATACTTGCCTGAAGTTGACCTCTCTATACAATAATATACAAATTAATGTCTGAAGCTGAGGGACATACAGTTCTCTAGTACTGCCTTGTCAGTTAAATGCAGGGTTGCACCTGTATACTTACAGGACTTGTGGTTATTCCCTCTGGTGCAAATCAGGCCTTGAGGTAGGCAGGATTTGGAGGAGGAAGCAGGGCAGACTCTCTAATACTGGCAGCTCTTTTAGGCACAAGAATTGACTCTGATGTCCCTCCCTAGTGCCCTCTTGTTTATTTATTTAAAAAAAACCCTGGTGAGTAGGCAAATGCTTTTTTGCTGTCATATTTGTTCCTTCTATGTCCATTCACATTAAAGTCTGATCTCTCTTATGTTTCCTGTTATGATGGGGAAGTGTTTGAGAACCTGCTGGTTCATAGGTGGTTGGAGGGTGGACAGGGGGACCCGTAGGGTGCCAGAGCCACCCTTGCGACTTCAAAATCATTTTGGAGGGATTCAGCTGTCAATTCATCCAGTGAGTTATCAGGCACAGACAAATCCTTATATGCTTTTCCATTTTTTTGGGTGTACAGAACGGCCATCCAAATCTCAGCTTCAGCCATTCTGCATCTCTCTAATAAGGCAATCCATGTCTGATTTATGCTTCCCTGCCACTCATCTGTAACTCAGATTTTTGCAATGTGAGGTTCAGCAGGTTGTAGCAACAATTTTTGACTCTTTTTGCCCTGCCTGAAAAATGAGGATGGTCCTATACAGCCTATGCTGGTTTCCTTAGTATCCTATTCCATCCTGTATACTTAATTTTGGTGTTAGCAGTTAGCTTTATACTGCTATGCAGAAGTGCCTTCGAGCCTGGCCTTGGGGTCAGACTCAACCCCCCCCAGCCACATACTTGATTCCTTAAGTAGGGCTGGTTTGGTGTTATTCCACCGTGAAACCTGATAGATGAGAGCCTGGGCTGCCTGCTGTGCTTCTGAAGCAGTTCTGCTGTGCCAACTGGCCCAGGTGGCCTGGACTTAGACCTGCAAATTTGTTGAAGCTCCTTGGGTACCCCCATTGTCCCATTCCTCTAGTCTGCCAAGGGACCACATTTCATCAGCAGCATGGGCAAGTAAGCTTGAAATTGGGGTAGAGTTACAAAGTGCTTATCAGTAAGTGCTGGACATTAGTTGTAAGATAATAAGAACGCTTTGGATGAGGTCACTTGCAGAACTAACCAGCTAAGGTACACCAAAGATGTAACAAACAGGAGTGTTTGAGTGGAAAGATGCTGTTCATTTTTCAACAGAGTTGCAAAATCTTGTTTCTGAAATCTTTCCATGTGAATTCTTATCATTGTGACACACTAGACTTAGTTGAGCTCCTTTTGCTCTTAGGAACCTGTCTCACACTGATTACATTTTTAACGTATTAGTTAAAGGACATAAACATTTTTGGAGGTTATTGGCACCTGAAATTAAAGTGTATTGTTATCTCCTCTCTTAGAAAGAAAGGACTCTTCTAACGTGAAGCTCTTGAGCAGAGTTTTCTTTTTTCTTTTCTTCTAATCAACTTCAGATATAAAGTACTGTCAGTGAATGACCATATCTGCTAATTAAATTGAGACTCGAATGACCAGGGTAGCACTCCAGTTATCATTATGCTTCCACTTGATGGATTATATTTCAAGTTATTCTAGAGACTTTCCTAATAGCAATCAGGTTAGTGGAACCTTGATCTTACCAATGTGTGTCCTTTTGCTTAACTCAAGTAGGTGCCCACATGGAGTTCAGCAAACGTTTTACTTATTGTGTTTTTGGGTTTTTTTTTTCCACACAGCTAACATTCAGAGGAGTGGGAGAAACTCCATTTCACATAAGGTAAAATGCCAGTGTCCTGGTTCCCAGGAGCAGACACCAATGTTTTATATGCTAAGAGAACCAGAGTCTATTCACATCAAGAAAAATGTCCTCTCCTGTTGTGAGGGTTCTTTTTTTTAGACACCTTAAAATCAAGAAGGTTTTCTTAGATGATATTTTTAGGGAGCAGATCTGTGTGTATAATTCAGTATTTGATGTTGCGCATGACTGATTAGTATCTTTTCTGAATTTGTATATGCAAAGCTACAGTTGGTCTGCAAACACAGTGTTGCATACTTGGTAAGATTAATATGAAGATTTTACACACTTATTCATATTCCCAAAATACAAAAAGCTGTAATTGGATATTTACAAATATTACATCTATGTTTTGGTTAGTTGTTTACACATTATTCTCTGAAATAGTTAAGATTAGAAGTTAATCAACCTTCCTTAAATTTAAGTGTAATCACAAACCCACCAAAACTGGAATTTTACAAAATAGCAATGGATATCATAACTTGTATAATGACAAACCCAGGAATTGACAACAATTACTTTCTTTAACCCAGTGGGAATAATTTAAAGCCCCATGTTTGTAACATAGATAAATCACAAATAGGTAGATGAGTAGAGAGAGAAGTTGCTAATCTCTTTGTCAACCACCTGCTATTCTGGGAATCCTGGCTGATAAACACAGTCATCCCCATCTGTAGATGGGGAGTTATAATTAATTACCCGTGACATTGATAAATTTCTTTTAGGATCTTCTCTTAATCTAGTAGTGCATCTGCATCAAGTCCTCAGTTCACTCTTTCAACATGAAGAGTCTATTTATGGAGTCAGATTCATAATTTTATGTTTCATTTGAAAAAAATAATGGTTCCCAGAAAAATGTGTGCTCTAGTTCTGCACTTGTACTGGGCTTTATCAGACGCTACATAAGACGTTTGCTCATATTGGCCTCCTGCTCCTGGCTTTTTAGATCATTCTTTGTATTATGTTTCCAGTGTACGTAGATAATTTAATTTAACATTTTTCTAAATGCCAACATGCAGGAAGGCTGACCTTATAAGATCATAATTAGAATTATTTATATACTGTAAAAATTTAACTGATTTGGAGTTACTGGAAAATGTGAGGTTTTAATTTTTTTTTAAGAATTCATTTTGCTGGAATTCAATTAAGTTAAAGCCTTAATTACTTTTCAGCTTTTGCCTTATGCTAACCTTCTCCCACTTGATCATGTCATTGCTTTAACTCTATGTAAAGTTCCCTTTGGCAGCAATGGTTATCCTCTTTATTGCTTTGTTTCAATGGGTTGTTATTCCAAAGCCTCAAAGTTATAATAAATTATATTAACAGGCTTAAAAACTTGTGTGAATGATGTCTTCAGGTTACTGAAGCTAATGTAGATTTTCATCTTGATAGCTATGAAATAAACAGAGCCCATATCCTTGTTGTACTAGATACCATTGATACTATTAACCACTGCAGTTTGGCTTGCCTGGGAGATAAATGTGATCATTGATGACCAATTAGGAAACAGTTTTATGGAGATCTGGGCTTTATGTAACAGGCTATTGGGACAGAGGAGAAGCCTATTTTCTGAAGGTCAGAGAAAGAAGAAGGGCGATGAGCTCACACTGGAGAAGGAAACAATTTTAATGAATGTGTTTTGGTGGTGTGGGGAAGAGCAAAAGGCTCTTCTTTGGTGATGCAAGTTTGATGACTCTTGACCACAGACATTTTGGTGCCAGAAAGCTGTTCACAGACAGTTTCATATATATGTAAAAGACTCCTTGGTCTGAGTGTCTGAATTTTGAGGAAAGACAATATTTTGATGTAACACAATATAGTGCATATACTTCTGTGCTTTTATGTGTGTTCCAATATATGTGACAAATACATGAGAGAAACAAAGAAAAACCTTCAGGCTCCTTGTCTGACAGTTTACTTAATTTTAAAGTTGAATAAGTACGGAAATACTAAGAGGGAAAAACATTGTGAGAGGTCATTTCTGCTCTAGAAATTAAAACTCATAAAAGTTGTATCAAAGCTTGCCTTTGCTACTCTGCGCAGAAATGGAAAGGACAGGTTTAATGCCATGCTCAGTACTGTAGAAGATGAGTACTGAAATGAGATCAGCCTGTCTTGACTTCAGTTTTGGATCAAGCCAAGCCTCAGCTATGGACCTCCAGAAGCTGAGGAAAATACTGTTATCGAGGCATTCAAATATGCAACATGTATGGTGTAAGCACCTAGAATGAATATGAAGCTAAGGTGTTAAATAGTTAAAGATTGGGTGAAATGCTGAAGCACTCTACATAACCTCTCCCTTTCAAAAAGTGAGTTAGTAGCATTTACAGAATAGCAGAGGTTCTCCTTAACCATGTAAATTCCTAACACTGCTTTCAGTCTTGCCATGGTCTTGGCCTTTTTAAAGTCCCACAACAATAAGATTTTAGTACAATTCTATGTTGCTCAGAAAAAGCTGCTCTTTTTCAGGTTTTAATTTTTCAGGTTTTGAATTTTCTCACTTTTAATGTTATAATTTGTCTCGTTAACTGTAGGTTAGAAGGACTGAAATGTCAGGGTTTTTTTCACAATATTAGGTTTTTGTGGTATCTTCCTTGCTATTTTGTCTTCTAGCATCACTTTTTGAGGTTTTTTGGGCACCTTTTAGCATTGTTACTGGGAGATGGGTGGATGTCTGCATGAATCATAGTCTAGTGTCTTTTGAGGAGCTATTTTCTGTGACAGAAACTGCTGGGTTGTGCCTTTTTTTCACTAAGCTGCTGTATAAACCTCATGCTTGAAGCTTGAACTCAGTCTTCTGAGTGACTTGGTGGCTTGTCAGACTGGCCAATTTGGGTGTTTAAATCCAAACACCTATCCTATATCTCATGACATTTTTAGCATTTGACAATTCATCTATGAGAGGGCTAGACAAAACTGAAGCATCATGGCAGCCTAATTCAGAATAAATTTTTTCAATCCATGATGTTCTGTAGCAGGCCGCAATCCTTTGACTTACATGAGCAGAAGAAATGGGACAAGCACCCTGGACACAAAGGTTAGAGAGTAGTGCCAGTATGGAGCCTGACTTTTCTGAAACCAGATCTTGCCCTGGCCCTGATTAATTACTCAGGAGTTGTTCCTGCAACCAATTTCCTGCTGTCAGTGTGTCCAGTGTTGCCTGCCAGGCCTGCCAATGAAAACAGAGCAATCGTAAACCCTGTGAATTATCCCTGTGGCTGGATGTAGTGTACTGTCAAATAATTATCATGTGATAGGGCTCCTAGGACTTTCCAGCTTCTCTGGTTCCCCGATGAAATATTATGCTTTCGGCATTTAAGGTTATTATTCTTGTATGCTGTACTTTGGGCATATCTTTCTCCGCAGCCATGTGCCGGTTTCACGTGATGTTTTTTTGTTTGTCTGTGGTGGGGAAAGAAGAAGGGTGGAACCTCAGGGGTGGTTCTTTGTGGAAGATCAATCTTGTCGAGCTCTGAAGATGGGCATGCTCCAGAGCCAATTAAATGGGCTCAAATTCACCTTTTTATGATGATGCATCTGGGAGAAAACGTGGAGTCTGCTCCCTGCAAAAGCAGGGTGAGCGGGGGGAAAAGCGGTGTGCCTGTGGCATGGGGAGGCAGCACGACCTCCACGGGGCTGCCAGGCCAAGGAGCCAGGACCGTGGAAAACTTAAAGCCACATTGTAGGCAGAAGAGCAGAGCTGGAGGTGGCAGCAATTCCCCAACACAAAATATGAACTAAACTGGCTACGAACATTGCAGAGATCCCACGGAATTTGTGTTTTTTTACCAGTAAAAAGTTATTAACAATGGTGTTTGGAGGCAACAAGTGTTTTCCCCTTTTAGTCTCCCTTTTGGTTAGAGATGAGAAGGACGTGATCATGTGAGAAGGACAACATGGCAGACACCAAGTTCGATAAAGAAGGAAGGGGAGGGGAGGCTCTAACATTAGAACTGGATTCCTCCTGCAGGCCATGGTAGGGACTGTAGTGAAATGAACTGTTCCTTATAATTCATGAGATGCATGGGGGGATGCAGGGATCCACTGGGCGGCTGGAAGACTCAAGCAGAGAGAAGAGACTTTTTGCTTCTAGAGACAGAGAGAGAGAGAGAGAGAGAGCTCTTGCTCCCGAATTAGAGCAACTCATAATGTGAAAGACTACACCCCATGAACTAATGACCCACGCAGAATCAGTTTTGGGATGACTGTTTCGTTTGTGGGAGGGACTTTGCATTATAGAAGGTCGGGTGGGATGCTACCTCATGCACTGTTAAAACCATGCTGAAAAAGCTTATGTCCCCTGCAGGAAAGACACCCCATAGTGTAACAAACAGAATCTCCTCTGTGTGTGTATCCTGGCATGTTCAGGGAGAAAGACGGAAAGGTTGGGAGGGGAGAAATGGAAAGTGTTTTAAACTTATTTTACTGCTTATTATCTTCTTCTAATTCTGTTAATAAATTTAGTTTATAGTTTTAAGCTAAGCCTTATTCTTGCCTTAAAATGTTTCTCTCACAAACCCTTATTCTCAGTCATGAACCCTGAGATGATTTCTCATGCATTCTTTTCAAACTACAACAAGCTATGCACTTTATAGAGCCAAAATACCCCGTATAGGAGAACAGATCTTTATGTCGTCCAAGACAGCCTTATAATGAATGGCCTTAGTTGAATCATTATGCTAAATAATCAGCAGTGCCTTAAATACCCTAACATGAGCTGAAGTAAGCGTATTGCAGTATGAAGTTGTGAGGAACCAATTTAGTTTAATATGCCTTAATGGTTATCAGAGGCACAAGATGGGGGAGCACAGGAGGCGGCTAGGAGAAGACGGGGGAGGAACCTTGTCTCTGGGGAGACTTCACCTGGCAACACTTCTCATGGGACAGGGAGTCACCAAAGTCACTGCACCCTCCAGGGACCTTCTCCAACTGGACAGCAGCAAGTCTACACCAGTGGACGGCAGAGACAGGCTAGGCTGGCCCAATGGTCTCCCATCAGCAGGCAGGCTTTGGGAGGGGCCAAGGGGCACAAAAAGCAAATGTGACACAAGCCCCAGGGGAACTGAAGCATGTTCCTTGTGCTTTTTGGGGTTCTTTGAAGAGTGTGCCTCAAGACCTGGGGGACTTTGAAGAGTGTGCCTTTCCCTTTGGGGTTGTGAAGATTGAACATTTTGTGTGCTTTTTGAGGACTTTGGAAACTGCTGTTTTTGCTGTGCAGGGACCTTTGAAGACGGTGCCTTTTGTTTTGGGTGGCTCTTTAAACTTGCTTTTTGACTTGGGCCTTTTTGGCTTTGGACCCGTGAGTTTTGCTTTTTGGGGCTCATTGGCGTGTGCTCTCGCAGGCTCACTGTCCGTTCCCTGACTCCTTTGATCTGGCCCCAGCCTGTGCCTTTGGCTCTCCTGCCCTCGCTGGCTTGTATTGCCCCCGCGCCTGTCCTGCCTCCCTGTGTCCCTGACCCCTGTCCAGCCGCCCCGCACCCGCGTCCCTGCCCGAGCCACCCTGCCACCCCGACCCAGCCCGGCGTCCCGACCGTCGCCGAGACCCTGTCCAAGGTCCTGCACCTTCGGTCCGGGGATCCACTCCCCTCGCGCTCAGCCGCTGCCGGCGCTGTGGGAGTGGCGCCTGTGACACGCTGTCAGTGCTCCTGTGACACGCTGTCAGTGCTCCGGACCTGTGCAGGCTCCCTAGAGCCAGCCCGTCCATCCCCCTCATCGCGTGGATGCCGATGGCACTCCCTAGGTCGCTGGTGGTAACGCTCTCTTTTTCACTCTGTCTCCCCTCTCTCCCTCTCTCCTCCCCTCCACGATTCCTTTTCCAGTTTCCTTCCTTGTTTTCTGTCTTTTCCAGCCCTCTCTCGTTCGGGCAACTCCCGTTTATTTTTTTTTTTTTTGTTACCAATAAACAGTTCACAGATAGAACATTATTTCGCTTGGTTTAATTTCATTCTGGGCTATCCATTTTAAAAGAACTTCTCACTGTTCCCCTTAGTGGAACGCGACAGAAGTACACAACTTTTCCCAGAAGAATTGTTTCTTTCGTCTCCAAGTTAGTCAGTAGAGCCGGGGACCTGCTAGAAGCCTGGTTTGCATGTTAACTCGCCATGAACAGCACACAGCTGTCCCGTGCTGGGGTAGGGGCTGGCTCCAGGTTGCTGTGTGGGAGAACTGAGAGCTATCCTTTGGATAAGCATGGAAAAACGGGTTAGATTTACTTAAATGATGCAGTTTTGCTAGCCAGTAAGATATATTTTTAAGCCCAGTTCCAGGCTTTTCAAAAATCTCAGATTATTTTCCAAAATTCTCTGAAGCTCCTCAAGAGGAATGAGGCAGGTTTATTTGATTCTGTTCTCATGCTTGGGCTTAAGAAGTTCACACTTCTGAGTTTTCTTCCTTAACAGGGCAAGAAATACACATTAAAAAAAAAGTTACTTTCTGATAATCATGTGCTTTCAAGAGCTTGAAATGAGAGTGCAGAACAAAACACAAGTGTTATGAGGCCTGCAGTGGAACCTGCAGGCTGGCAATATTTTTATGAATGAATGAATGAATCCAGGCTTTTCTCAGCATGGAACTTGCTCATGATAGTGATTCCTTGCACACGGGTATTTGGCTGTGCAGATTTTAGCTCTTGCCAGTTTTTCTGGGAAGCATATTAGCTGCCTTGATATCTGAAATTCCCTGAGGATTACCCAAAGAGAGCTCTTAAAGTGGCACTGTTTTGCTAATTAGTAAGGCCAACTGTTGTCTGGCTGAATTGTCTGCACTAACAACTGGCTCCCTCTGCCTCCTCTCTCCAGTTTTAATTCTAATGCTAACTGAGCACACTGTGATTATGCTAATATTTCTGGCTTTCCTACATAAGGACATATGTGTGGTGTGCTGCATTTTCTAATTGTTTCATTCTAGTCCTGCTCATCTCTGTACAATATTCATAGGTCTTATTCTGCCGAAAAAGACAGGTCAGCCTAGTTGGCATTGCTGCAGCAGTCATTTTGGGGATGGAGAGCAAAGGAGAAATGATAGCTTTAACTGTAATTTAATTGTTGCTCTTTAGTGTGGTTACTGATAAGGCCACTCATGATACGGTAGTTGAGCACCTCAAGGTCAGTGTTGCAATCTCACAACCTTTTTATTGCATGGAGGAGACAACCCTATTGGTGGAGAATTGAAGTACACAAAGTGTCAAGTTGTTTTCTTGAGACTAGTATAAAAAAACTAAAGCAGAGAAGACATTGAGCAGTGCTCAGGTAGCAGTTAAGAGCCCATCACACCAGCTTTTTTCTCCTAGCTGGGAATGTGCCAAAAGGCTTGTCAGTAAAACCATCTTCTCTGAGAGCAGAGGACAAATTTCTCTTGGAGAAACTGTAGCTGTGATGTATCTTCATAAGAGAAAAAAGTAGCTCCTCCTCCCAAAATAGAGAAACCAGAAAACAGGCTCTCTATGGCAGAAATCTGGGTGAGATGTGGGCTTTCTACTTCTTGTAATCTCTCTCTAATTGGACTCATCTGCCTACACTGAACTGTTTTTCTGCAAGCTGGGTGAGGCTCAGGCTCTGGTACATGGCACTGGTACTATCTTTGTAGCATCATAACTGCAGGGCATAGTTTTCTGCCAGAAGTAAGGAAGCAGCACAATGTACTGAAATGCCTGCTGCTGGGCCTTGTTCTGCATATGCACAGGGAAAGGGACACAGCTGCAAGAAGACGATTTTACATGAAACAGGACTGGGGCTGAGATAGGCCACCAAGATTCTGAGTTGCTGTACTTCACACAAGTAGAGACTCCATGCACACAGTAGCTGTACCTGCAGGAGATCTGGCTGAGTTTCTGGCTCTTGTGCCTCCTTTGAAATCCCCTTGCTTTGTGCACATGACTCACTCCACCTTCAACACAGGGGTGATCAGTGTGCAGGTAGTTTTGGCTATGAAGGATGTGGCAGGTGGGCATGGAGTCTGCAGGGATAGCATTTCCTTCTGCCACAGCAGAGCACTTCATGAGATACTAACGAAAAATTGCTGAGATCTCTTTGGTGTCTGTACCCAAGTGTTGCTGCCCCTGGTAGTGGTCCATCATACAGTTTTACAAATCACCTTGAGATCTGGTGATGAAAATGCACATAAAATTTACAGAATAAGCATTATTGAGAGTACTGTGGAATTCCTCTCTTGATGATAAAATTCTATATATCATCCCTTTTGGGCTGATGTCCATAAATAGTGGTTGTCCTGACACAAAATGAATACTAATCTTTATGGTATTGAGAACCAACAGGGCAACCAAAATTACAGCTTTGGCATTGCAACTGAGTTCTGTTGTTTTCCTGGCAGTTTAAACCAGATTGTTAGCAAAATAACTGTTTGTTACAGGTTTTGTGTATGAGTTGTTTTTTTATTTCTTAATGTTGGTTAGGGACATAAAAATGAGAAGCCAAAATATAGGTATTTATTTGATTGACAGTAATGGCTCTGAGAGAAGCCATTTAAATATTATTTACATATTATTTGAAGCCATAATAAGTGATCATGTCAATCCATAGCGCACCATTGTTATTAAAGGAGTCTCCAACAGTGTAACTCATAATGGTGTTATGCAAATCAAGCACATTTTGAAAACTTTTGTAAGAACATTACTGTACAAGCAAGGTAGCAAAGTTTTCAACATCAGGCACTCTCATTTTAAATTTAAAATGCAGTCTGTATGTGTGGCTAATGTCTCTGCAAAGCTCTCTAATAAGGGCCAGACTCAGCAAATGCTGAATATGTAAGTCCCTCCTGATTTAAACAAATGTTTCAGCATGTAGGACTTTACTAATGTTACCTTGCTGAACTCAAACCAACCACTACCCTTGCAGGATGGATAGAAAATGAAAATATATTTTCTCCTCTCCCTGAAAACCTTTGTCCCTTAGAACAGACTTTGAATATTGAGATTGGTAAGGTTTGGATGAAAGGGGGATAGGGTGTGGTTTAACAAGGAAATGCTGGAAGATTTGAGTACTTGTAACAGTGGCGAATGATATTTTTCTGTAGATGGTCTCTGAGTGTGTATTTCTACAGCAGTAAATACTCACACAGCTGAGTGATTAGCTCGGCTGGCCATATGGTTTTGGAGCAAATGACTGCTCCAAGGCAGGTGCTCAGCTTCTCTCAGCAAGACACAGACTATTAGAGTGGTGTTGTCTAAGCTCTTTTGTAAATAAACCTGAGTACAAATACTACAGGATTATGAACCCACTTTCTCTGTGCAGAATACTCAAAAGCCGCCTGGCTAGCCAAAATACAGCTTGAGGAAAATCTAGCTCACAGCAGTATAATCAAAGTTAAAAAGGGTAGATGGGTACTATCCCTGAGCACATGATGAGAACGAGGCCTCCCAAACATGAAGTGCAACTACTGTGGCTCTTCTGGGTAAAAACATCAGTGGTTAAGAAAAAATTAAGCTAAGTTGCTGTGCAAGTGTCTCCATTTAGTCATTGGAACACATGGCATGTCCAGCATGCACACACTGGAGAATGAGACCCTCTTTCTGGAAAATCTCACTGTGATACCAGACACATCTTGAAGGAAAAGTGAATCTGCTTTTCACTGCAGAGTGCAGAGTAAACAATTTCTTGCAGATATTCACATCAGTGTCTGAGCAGCAAAGGGCTGAGTCCCACCAGAGGCTGGGGAGCTGTTCCAGCCATTCTTTTCTCTGTGTAGTGGGAGCATTAAAGGTTTCATGGGAGCCCACAATACCCTCTTCTAGTATGTCACTTGAAAAATTACCAGTCATAAAATTTTCATTTAGGGTTTCCTTTGAGTCTGAGAAAATATGCCCTCTCTGTCTGCCAGGCCTGTTCCAAGTTTGTTTGTTACTCATTTTGTGATTTAGGGTTGCTTGGCAGAGATGTACCTCCCTGCCAAGCTTCCCCTTATTTTTTATGAGCACACATTCACTTGTGTGTATATGACTGCTGAAAAAAGTGTAGGGAATAGCCTTAGTGGCCTAGACAACATGCTGTCAGCACCATTTGAAGCCAAACTTGCCTAGATTTTTTTTTTTTGGCTGTAGAGATTCTTGAAATATTGAAGAAAGAAAAGCAAAAAATGTATTTTAAGCAAGCAAGGTTGCATTCTTTCATTGCAGCCATCCCATGATGTTTGGCCAGTCCATCAGGATAGGTTTATAGAGGGATTCCTGAAACTGGCTGCCAAAAAATGGCTTTGGAGTGTCAAGCAAGATCTGGATAAAGCTGCTGTGGTATGTGAGCTGCACATTCTGCAGGGCACTGATGAGATGTGGAGACTGCAGGGTCCAATATGGACACCTTCTGCTGCCTTGCACTGATTCTAAACATTCACTTCTCTGGCTAAATTCCTGTGCCCTGGGGAGCCTGCAATCCCTGCAGGATGTACTGACGTAACTTCCAGTTGTGTTGATGATGGAGATCACGCATACTTTGGATTTTGTCAGTGTTTGAATTTAAAATACACCTGGTTCTGTTTTGCTTTTCTAATGACGCTTGACTGCTTAGAAACAAGCTGTACCAAAATGCATCATGCATATAAAGACACCTCCAAAATATACCACCAAAACCCCAACAAAACCCATCCCAAACACAACATCCCACTTATTGGACTCTGCTTTTGAATTTTTTCCCGCCCTTATTACCTCCATTTCATTTCCAGTCCCGGTCTGCCAAAAGATTTGGATTCCCACCAAGGCAATTGGAGAGCATTAATACTCAGATAAATAAATGCAACAGGCAACTAAGCTGCTGTGAACTAATGGCAGGACACTTGAAAGTGCTGTGTTTCAGAAAGGCATGCAAACTGGTTTAATCAAATGTTATATTTTATGAAATTCCTGACTATAGGAAAGGAGATTGCATAGGAGAATTTAAAAGATTGGGTGTTTCTGGCTTTATTTCTGCACTGTTGATAAGCAGCAATTTTTGCAGAAAGGGGAGAAGTAACCCTCTGCAATAAAACCATTTTCATAATACCATGGGAATGAGTTATTGCTTGAGGTGAGGCACAGTTTCTAATGGCTGCCTAAGCTTTCATCTCCATCTTTCATGAGCTAGTCAGACATTTTCATAGTGCTGACACAAAAAGAGAGCATTTATGTTGCTTCCATTCTCCATCTGTCAACAGTTAGGTTAAAGTGCCACTACAGGAATACTTTTCATCTGATTTCCATTCCAATGTGGTTCATCAATATACTGTATTTGAGCCATGCCAGCTCTCAGGGTGCTAATCACATATTTTTTATGCAATACTAATGTTTAGCAAATAGGAAACAAAAGTCTGTCTTTTTAATGTGAAGAGAGTGGTATTTACTTTTATTCTGAATTTTTCTGATGAACCCCCTGTAGAGTTTTCTGAGCTATCAAGAGTTGGTTTTCAGTAAATAGTGTGAAAAGTCAAAATAAGTTAGGCTGGAGATGAAGTGAATTTTCATTTGTCTTGCATGAGATACATCCATGAGCACTAATAATTGATTAACATTTGGGCATCAGGTAGAAGCCAAAGGTAGAGGGGAAACATTGTAATAATCCCTGTTTTACTTACAATTCCTTTCAGCTAATGAACCCGGTCTCTGCCACTATATAAATAAGTTTTATATAGTGGCAGAGCCCACATGAAGGTTATTTAGTGGAGAAATTTGGAGACCTTAATGAAAAAACTTACTGTCTTATTCTGTGCTTAGTGCAGTTGTAAGGTTGGACAGGGTAGATGTGTTGGCAACAAACTAAAGCAGCCTATAAGGTGCACAGATTTCCTCTTCCTGTCCTTTGGAAACTCATTTTGTTAGTATCCAGAGAAACGTAGCTAGCTGTAATGGAAAATTGAACTACAATACAACTGCAATAACTGTTACTTATATTTTTGAGATGTTTTCTGGGCTTATATCTAGGATTATTCTTGTGAATTTTGTTGGGTTTTTTGTTTGTTTTGTTTGTGTGTTTTTATTTGTTTGTTTGTTTTTAAATCTGGGTTTGTTTTCTTTTCCTGGCTAGTCTTTACCTTTCTTGTAGAATAGCACCCCAAACCAAGTACGCCCAAGTACAGCTTCTTACGCTGATGGTGAGGGGAACAGAAAAGCTATTCCAGACCACTTTGATGTATCTGTTATACAAGACAATATGTTGCAAAAATATCCTCTCTGTGCTGAGAGAGAGGTGGTTGGGGGATGATAAACTTATTTTAAATTAGAGAAAAAAGAAAGGGAGAAAACCAAAGAAAGAAAAAAATTAAGACTCGGAAGAGGGGGAAGACAATCTGTTTTTAACAGGATTTTCTTCCAAGTACCTCTCTCCCTTGGGTATGCAATATTCACTTAGAGTAAATTTCTTCCAGCTTTCTCTCAGATTTTGAGAGCCTCATTTTTCTCCAGCTAATATAGTGCAGCTCATATACTATATTTTATGGGTGCCTGGCTTCCAGAGGAATGTAGGTGTGAAAGACCACACAACCATGAATCTGAGTTATATAGAGTAATCACTGCAGGGGAGAGGGAGTGTTTAGTCCCTTTCTTGTCATAGTCAGATGAGGCTTTCACACTATGGGAGGGACTGTAAAGATCCAAAGCAGATATTACTTGATTTTGTTTCAAGTTGTTTTCAGTTCACTGGCTGAGATTCCTGGCTTCTGGAAACTTTACGTTTTGCTGCTGTTGGCCACTGGAGTGGATATTATCACACTGTCACTCTGTGCCTGGCTTGAACTCCACGATTAACTTGTTAGCTGTGGTCTAGTGGTCCATGTGTGTACAGATGTGAAGTACTGTGTCTTGGCTTCACACAAACAAAAGGCGCTTTTTTTGTCTCAACAAAGTGCATTGTGTTGTGTTTCTTGCTGTCAGAGTCTGTTTTTCTATAATTAGGACAGTCCAGCTGGTGCATGTGATTCTATTTCTGAGCTCTTACACAGTTGAGATATATGCCTGAATTTTCACAGAATTAAGAGATAAAATCCAAAGTTCCTTGGGCTATTTTTTATGTGCAATGTTTTAACTGCCTTTGTACTGTGAAAGAGTGATGCAAAGGATCAAAATGTCTTAAAAATGCATTTATTTGGTGGTTTAAGATGCTTAAGTTGTGCATATTTTTGTAGGTCTGATCTTACAACTTTTTCATGCAGCTGGGAGCCTTCTGTTCCCTCAGCCAATCTTTCATTGTTCTCACTAGGCAGTGACCAGAGTGCTATTAGAAACAGGAACAAAAAAGATGAATTTTACGCCTGTTTTATTCATATCTACAGCTTTCTGTCTCTTAGTTGTGCTTCTTCAGTCCTCTTCTCATATTGTTGTCCACCCTCTGTTACCTCCCACAATGATTATTAATGGAATGCTCTACATCTTTTTTTTGAACTCTTGGTTTTTCCTCTTAGTTCCTGATTATTTTAATTCTGCCAGACCCTTTTTCATATCCTTTCCTCGTCTGCCTCTAATCTACAGTATATAATTTCTCTTACTCCGATCCCTCATTTCCATTCCTGTAGCATTCCACGTCCTTTCTTGGAGCCTGGGCTGAGCACACAGACCAGTTAAAATGAAAATATACTTTCCAGATTTTAGTAGCCTAATTATTTTATTTTAAATGAAGCCGAGACATCAATCAGACTGTTCTCTAAATCCCAGTCACATCAGCAGCTAAATGAAAATATCAGTTATTCTCTGCCATTCCCAGCCCACTTGCCTTTAGATGGTATTATCACAGCAAATATTAGGAGTTTAGACATGTCCATAGTCTTTTGTTGAAAAGCTCTTGCAAACAAGGCAAGGGAGATGCATCTGAAATCCTAATATCTTGTGAAATAATATTAACAATGGGTCTGGCACATGTGAGCGTTTAGACAGGAGGCTGTCAGATCCCGGGAGGTTGAAAGTGAGAAATATTTGAAAGACAAAGAGCAAATCATAGAAATGGGAAGTTAAGAAAAAGAAATTTTTTCAGGCTGAGCAGTGCAGGCTCCTGGGGCTGGTTCTCAGTTCTGACACCAGTTCACTTCTTGGCTCCAGCCAGAGATTTCTGAAGAGCTGCCCAGGGCTTGAGCACGGTCAGTAATCAGATCCTGTCCTCCTTGACAGCCTCAGCTTTTGTCAGTCACGAGTGCCCAGAGTTAACAGGGACTTTAATTAGACCTGAAAACCAGACCCAACTCAATAAATGTGTGGCCACAGTGGAAGTATTTGCCCTACAGACCTTCTTATAAGATTCCTCTCCTATCTTCTTTCCTGTTAATCAGGAGAGATACTGCAGAAATTAAAAGTTATATAGCTGGAAAAGCTGTGTAAGAAGGCGGACACTCACATAATCTGCTTAGAAACCTCTCAGAGCTTTTGGAGGTCCTGTGTTTTTACTCACTGAGTAAGCATATAATGTGTGTTAAAACCTCTTTCGATTTCAGGCTTCTCATTGAAAGCAAATCTGTGAGTCCCTCTGGTAGGGAGGGATGTTTTTCTAGAGGCTGATTTGTTGACTTTTAGGGGCGTTACATGAAACAGATTTTTCTGATAATTTTTACTGCTTCCAAACCCTCTTTTGTATCCTTTTCTGGTCTCTCTGCAGTTTGCAGTAGATTACTTCTCCGACTCTGACCTGTTTTCTCTGTAACTGGGAGAACAGAGGAAGCTGCGTGAAGAATTTAGGCATATCGGTACTACCCTCTCTATAGGAAAAGACAAATTAAATAGGCAAAATGACAGGGGAGGATGCTGGAGGGGATAAAGTAATTTCTGGTCAGTCAGTTACAGAGGTAGGAGTATAATTGTCTCTCCAGGTCTAGTACAGTGGTTTTTTGGTTTTTTTTTCAGTGGGCTGTGCTTTCTCTTCTTATAACTATATAACTTATTGACAGTGTGTACTAGAGACCAGTCTTACATTAGGGATACAATACCATTTATTTTCCCTGAGCAACTTGTATTTCAGCTTATCATGGTAATGAACCAAAAAAGTCTGAAGTTTTATTACTTTTATTTCCCTTTTAATACATTGCTACTTCTGTTTTTATTTTTCTTCTTTTTTTTTCCCACTAAACTCCAAGGGGATGAAGGTGCATGAGAGATGGCGTTAAGAGCTTTATCAAACTTCTGTGTAATAATAATAATGAGATTTGCAGCGGGCTTCTAAAGGACACAGATCAGAACCACTTACCATAATGACACTACAAAATAATGAAGATTCAAGTGGTTCTTGTTAGATACAAGGCTCTTTCAGAGAATCCAAACTTGTCTAATATGCTATTGCTAGAAGAAAGGTGGGCATTGATGCTGTGAAAGGTTTCTGTCTTTTTTTTTTTGTTTGTTTCAAATCCAGGCAAATCTGTTTGGATTTGTAGGACTCCATGCATGCATGCTGGGGGTCTCCCTCCCATTAAGCCTTTAAATAAAGGTTCTAGTAAATTTCCATTAAAATAAATACTAACCACATTTAATGACCAGTTTGTTTGAGTGTTAACAGCCTATAAGCTAACAAACTCATCATTAACTGGTGATAACTTCTCTCAACTTGTTTAAATAATCCCTTAACATCAGCCCTGCTTGTATTAAGATACCCGTGTAAAATTTCTGTCAGATTCTTCCTTTTAAATTATTTTTTGAGAATGTTTTATTTTTTTGGTCTGTTCTTCTTTGATGGTTCCACTTTCCACTACTAGTATTTTCTCCTTATTCATTAAAATAGCAGTTTTATTTTCTTGTGTATTTTTTTCCAGATTTATCTTAGAGTATCTGCTTGTTCAATGAATTAGGTGACAAACCCCTAAGGGTAAATTCAACTACGGAACATAAAACTCACAAATCAGTGGAGCTGTGGGCTACATCCTGATTATGTACAGAATTCAAATGAGCTTGGGGAACCCCTTTGTGTGCTGTTCGAGGAAGCAGAAATCATGTCCCCGGTCTTGCAAAGATACCAATGCCTTTCTGCAAGTCCAACAGAATGATTTATGCATAGACTTGCATCACATTTGCAGATCTTGAGTCTCTGTGCTGGAGGCCCAATTTTGCTGTAGCATTTGTTTTATACCACAAACTGTCTTGGCTTCATCCTGTGGAAGGAGAATGAGAGTCAGTTCAGTTCAAATAAAATCTTAAATTTTGACCAACACTCAGATTGAACTTGAAAGTCGCTGCATGTGATATATTGTGGGGAGGGAGGAGAGAATATTTCAACAGCATTTTCTGTGTTCGTTTTCTCTGACTGATTGCAGACTAAATGGGAAAGTAGTGGTGGGCAGAAGTTCAGGAAATTTTCTATATGTCTCCTTATCTCAGAGCAGGATCGCTGAAAACTGTGTGACATCTGCCATGTCTATTTGACCTCCTCATGAAAGATCCCTAGGAGCAGCTGCCCTGCAGCTTTCTTGGGTTTTCTACTCTTGTGCTTTGCTATTCTTATTACTGTCAATGCCAGCCTGGAATTTTCTTCCTGCAGTATAAGGTTGTTTCCTGGCTCCAAAGATACAGTGAAAAATGATTCCTTCTTCTTTACAGTAACATACCATGGACTTTAAAATGTTTCCCCATCTCCATTGAGTTTTATGCACTTTAGACTAAATAACCCCAGATGTGAGCCCATCTCTCCAGTTGATCTACAACTTTCTTTAGATTCAGGGTCCAAAACTGGACCCAGTATGTAACTAAGATCTAGCTATAGATATAAGATCTCTATGGATATAGAAAGATTGCTTCAGGTATCTTGGAAGAAATATTTCTGTATACTTAATTCCAATACAAAATATTTTTTTTTTCCTAGGAGCATTAGCATGTCCTATAGTGCCTCTCTGAAGATGTGCTACCCAACAGTTGGCCACCACTCTTTATTTTTGCGTCTAGTTATTCCTTCCTAACTTACAATTGTCCTATTGAATTTTTTTTTTGATGCTTGTCAGTATGTCATGTAAAGTTACTATAAGAGGACCCATAGTCATGAAAATTCCCATTGCAGTCTGGCAGATGCAAAAAATCTGGGTTATTCAGACTTGCATGAATAATGTGTGTGCTGTCCTTAAAGCAGTTTAATGTCATTCATTGTAGTTTTACATCTTAGTTACTATCTCACTAGCTAATAAAATAGACTGTAAAACTTCACATTCTGTAGGCCAAAATAGAGGATACTTCTGTTGTTCTGTTTTATTAAGAAAATAGGATTTGCAATTACGCAGTCCTTCCAACTGCCTGCATGCAAGTCCTTCACAAATAACTTTTGAACATATTACTGCACTAATTTGACACAGGGGCAGAGCGCTTATAGGGATTGAGGCTACTGGGATTTTGGTGAAAGTTTGAGTGAATGGTGAAAGCTTGAAAGCTTTTGGTGACAGGAGAGGAGGGAATGAAACTCCCTTGGCCAAGGTAAAAGCAGCAGCCACATGGCATGCACTGTGTCCCCCCTGCCTGGCAGACAGGATGCCTCCAAGGAGCTGTGGATGTTGCTGGGGGGTTGAAATGTGGACTGTTTTGGTGGTGAGGGACCTCGGGGTGGGTGCAGGGCTGTCATCCAAAGACAAAGTAGCAGTGATGCTGAAGAGGCCGTTTGTTTTCTCAGAGGTTGATTTTGCAAAACAAAAATCAAAGCCAGGGCTGTTTCTAACACTGGTTTTTGTTCAAACATTGAAAGGATGTTTCAAGACATTGGCAAGAGAGTGGAGTTTTGTGCCATCTTTACAAAGCAGTTGTAGGCACTCATGTGTCCACTCTAATAGACAGCTGATTAAAAATGACCATCTCTAAACTCAGTGTGATTTTCTTTTAAGTAGTAAAAACTTCAGTTCTGCCAGGTGTCTACACTCTATTAGATCCCAAAGAATAAAGTGAGCAGCTCTTGTGTGGCTTTACATCTAATCAATTCTAAAACATGAGCCAATGTTAATATGAGCACATTATTTGAGGAACATTATCTCTGTCTGCTTTACAATGGTCACACCCAGCAATTGAAACAGATCTAATACAAGTCTCTATATCTTATCTGATTTTTCCATTTGTATTCTGTCCCTTGCAATGGGAAGTGCACTGGAAGATTTTAAGCACTTGGATGATTTAGTGCTGCACTTTAGTATTGCAGTTAAGCTATTACCATCTAAAGGTGTTCTTCAGCAACAGACTTCCACTGTGAATAAACTGTCCAGCCTGATAGAAATGTCTAGTAAAATTAAACAAACTGATTAAAGGGCTGCATATGCTTCTTTACCAAGAGGCTGCAGATTTACAGATCCTCAGCTTCATATTCAGATGGAGATGATGCATTTCAGCCATTGGATGACTGCAGGCCCTTTGGGTGCCCTAAAACATCCCTTGTAAACATTTTCAAGGTCATCATAACTCTCTGGAATGGAGACGCTGGAGTTTTGGCTTTAAGCTTTTTGTGGATGTCTTGGATTGAGACAATCTAAAGGAGAACACTACAATGAGCCATCTCTTCTAAGGGTTCCAACAATCTCTTTCCACCAATAGGAAGTGAATACTAATAGATGAAAGTGAAAAAACAACAGTTTATTAAGAAACAGAATGCCAATAGGCAGGGGAAAAGAAAAAATAAATAACTGCTAGATATCAAACTGCTAGACCTCACCACCTCATTTGAAAGAAAGAGAGACCCAAAATGCCAGAAAATAGATGTTCCTGATATGGCCCTGATGGAACAGCTTCGGGCTTTGCAGGACAGAGTGACAAGGTGGTGTCAGATCCATCTCCGGAAGGCAGGAGCCTCACGGAGCTGTTCCAACAGCAGATGAAGAGCTTCCCCATGGCAAGGCACAGCTTCTCTGGGCCAAGAGGAAAAAAAAAAACACCAAAAAAACCAAAAAGGAAAGAAAAAGCCCTTGCCTGAGCAAAGACTAAGCAGCCAGCGACACAAATACCATGCTGTGAAAAGCTGTGAAAAAACCTGGGCGCTGAGCTTTATAAAATGCCTGCGCAAAGCAAACCTCCCCCACCCCCTGGGCCAAGGCTGCAGGGCCTTAAAGACACAATAATAATTTTTTGGGCACAGATGAATATGGGATACAATATTATGAATCACCCCAATAGAGGCAACTTTCCATAAAGCAACAACTTCCAAAATGCTGCCTCTTCCAGGAGAGTTAGAAGTGTGAGTTCCTGGGATAGATCAAAGGTCTGAGTCCCATCACTCCAAAAGACCTTGCATATAAAGATGTCATATGCTATTGTGCACTCAGCCAGGTCAACTGGAGCTTTTAATCACCTTGTATCCCCCAATAACCTAGAATAAGGTGGCTTTGAAAAAATCATATGTGTTTAAAATGCTGAGAAAAAATTGAATTTGTTTTTTTCACATTGCTCCTGTGAAAATGGAAGGTGTGGCAGAACTGTGTCATTTTATAGATTTATTTCTTCTCTTTTTGTTTGGGCAGTCACCTGGCTCTAAAAGATGTAGCAAGGAGTTATTTATGTTATATAGCTGAGAGCAGAGAGAACTTGCAGTCCCACTTCAGCAAGCAATTAGATGATATTGCATTAAGAACATAAGCAGTCTCACTGGAATATGCTTGTGTCCAGGTGCTTGCTGCCATGCCTTGCTGAATTGAGATCCAGGGACCAGTTTTTGAAAGATACACAGGCACCAAGGCAAATCAGGTATGGAGTAGGCCAACATGGATGTCTAGGTTATGGTAGTATATTGCTTTCTCTGCTGTCTTGCTCCAAGCAGAGAGTTACAGGTATTGCTCAAATATGCAGGGAAAATGTGGCTCTATCTCTGCACTGGAAGAGGAGGTGTATGGTAGTTAAAATCACTAGAGACTCATCCTCTGTTTTGTTTAGTGTTGTTTTGTTTTCCTTGGTTGACAACCCACCAGTGAATTATTTCTTCATACCAAACTGTGATGAAAATTACTTCTCTCATTTTCCTTAGGCAGCAGGGATGGGAAAAGCCAATTCATAGTCCTTGTGAAACTTAGGTGGTGAAGAAAATGGCAAAGAAGTTGCTTCTGGTGTAGCTGTCTGGCAGTAGTGGGATAACCTTAGGTGACATCACTTTCTGCAGAGGTTCTGCATTGGTGCTGCCTTGCATTGAGCAGATGTTCTGGCTGTTCTGGTCACTCTTCACCTTTGTCTGCAAGGTGCATCAATCACTGTAATTTATAATAGGACATGGAGCCAGCAACCGAAGGAGAAAAATCAACCCGGTCCTAGGAACAATCTTTCTTGATGAATTCTCCCCCCTAAATTGAAACAATTTGCTGGGTTACCCAGCTGGGGTTCATATGCTTTTGATTACTGTTGGCTATTTAGCTTTACAAAATGACATGCTGCTTAATGGACTTTTAATGGTTATAGGTTTCTCTCTCTTTTTTTAATGAGCTTCACCAGTTTGTTACTAATGCCCTGTAGAAATCTGGCAAAATGCCAGATTTTATGTTACGAATTTTCTGGTTTTTGTGCAGCATAAGTAGAACCTATGCAGCCAGTGGGGATGTCTGTGTTACTAATCATACTGTAATGCCATTAAAGAAAAGGGGGAAAAAAGAGCTAATTGAGTATTCTGCAGTCCTAATAATGGCGTATGCAAAGATGGCATCATTAACACTTTGCAGCTGAAGTCTTACAAGAAGTCCAGTCTGTTGTTAAAGCTCTGAAAGATGGAGTTTCTTAAAGCTCTTGTGTTCCACTTGGCTACCGCCAGGTTAAGGTGTCAAGTGAAGGTGATACCACTGTCAAGGGACAAATAAGATTATGTCCTTTTCAACAAGGAAGGAAGAACTTCCCTAACATTTTGCTAAATATAATGGCCTATGTTTTCAGCAATGTCTGTAGCTCAGCTTTCAAATAGTCCTTCTTAAGGGGCCTTGTTCATTTTCAGAATGTTAATACTCCACACTTTGTGTGTTTTTAAGTTGAAGGAGATTCCTGTTCTGCAATCATTACTTGAAACATGAGCTGATAGTACCACTGGGTCTTGATGGGAAGTCTGGGCATTGCTTTTGATTTATATAAACTTACAGTGAAAGAAGATTTAATTGTTAAATCTCTTTCACTGTTTTAATTTGGTGGTAACACAAATCTCTTCATGTTATGTATTCCCTAACAGAGCTGATAATTCTTAATGAATTTACAGTTCTACATAAACTCTCTGTTGAGTCTGAGCTGTCAAAATGTCTTGGGCATAAGCCCTATTTCAGGCACCAGTTTTAGGTGGGCCTTAGGCAGAGGCTTTGTACTATGTTTGTCCATGGCATATGAATATGCCACTGTGTGGATAGGCCAAGCATGTGCCAAGCTTTGCCAAATTCTCTGTTGAGTCTCAGAAGCTGATGCAGTGCCTGATGTTCAAAAGGAGCCTTGTTCGTGCAGCTCACTGTTCCAGAGAGGGCTGTGCCATGAAGCACCATGGTAGTTTTTGAAAGCCAGCCAGCCATGCTGTAATGTTGGCTTGATAAAGGGGTCAAGAATCATGCAAAGTTTTGACTCCTCCTCCCAGCTCTAAGGGGCTGTGTTGCTCTTCTACTTCCTGTTAAGTAGCTGGGAAATACTGGGCCATCCCTCATCACTGTAAATTGACAATGCTCAAGCAGTATTGGTGCAATTATACAAATTTACACTGAGTGAGTATCTGGGCTCTGGTTTCTTTCTGTGAATATCAAGCTCAGGTACCAGCTGAAGTAGAAACAATGGGAAGAGTAGTGCTGTTTCAGATCAGAATAAAATCTGAAGGACTTATGCTTGAAGAAAAAAAAAATTACTGTTGTCCTGAATGTGGCTGTTTGTGTTTTGCCAAGATTAAGAAATTGCATTTCTCTTAATTAGGAAGTGGATGCTCTTATTCAGGAAATGGATGAGAATTTGGTAAACTGTCATTCCAGGACAAATACAAAGGAAGCGTAACAAACATTCAAGATGTTCTTTGGAAAGGAGTAGAAAGTTGTAAAAGGATGGCCTTCCAGATTTATGCTTAGAGCACAGAATATATTTAAAGGTCAGATTCATGCCTTTTATTGCAGACAAGGCTCAGCTGACCTCAACGGTGTTCCTGTTGGAACCAGTTTTTCTTCTGGGCCTCACATTGTGCTCAGGTCATGTGTGATGAGGTTGTGCTTGCTTGTGCAGCTGGAGCCTAGGCAGGGTTTTCCAACCACGATTAACAAGAACAGTGTCATTATCTTCTTTTGGGTCTGTCTGATCTAGGATGCTGTTGGCAGCATGGCTTGAATCTTTATAGTTAGTTTCTTTGTAAATTCAAACAATATATGAAATTTTCATCAGGGTGTGCTCAACTTCTGGTTAGCAGGAGGAGCAATGGGCAGGAAAGAGCTGGAATAACCTACATAGATAAAAACTGCCCAGTGTAATATATATCTGCAGCTTTAACTATCAGCGCTTACTTAGGGCAATAATGTAACTGCAAAAAGGAATATCATCCAGGCAAACTGCAGAGGGCCCTGTATGATTGGCCTGAGCTGGTAAATTTGCACAGCCCGGCTGTAAGTGAGCACAAAGAGTGCTTCCAGACTAATTTCAGCTCCTGAGGAACAACCTACAGCATCTCTTCTCTTATGGGCCCTGCATTGAGACAATCATCTGTGAATAACCAAGAGTGGATTGTACTTCTGTTTATTCTTTGTGAAGTTACAGTTTATTTTCATTTGACATTGTGAAAAACAAAGACAAAAATGTCAATAGAAAGTTGATAAAATATCAGTTGAGTCTGCCAGCTTATTGAATGATTGTAGTTGATGCAAATATTTTATTCCTCATTTCCTTTTTCTATGAGGTTGCAGAACTTCATAATCAAACAAGGATAAATCATAGCATTCTTAGGAATATCATAAACTCAGATAAAAAACCTACAAATATTTATCTGAATTTTCAAATTACATTAGTTTATGTCCCTTTTATAATCATTCAGATGATTGTTCCTACCAGGAGATTAATTTGGCCAAATATTCCCAGAAACAGCAAATCTAAATGAATATCAGAGTTATTCAAAGGGAGAGAATTTCCGTTCTTTAATCTGAGTATTTGCATCCAGTCAAAACTGGTCAGACTTTCAATGTAAAACACATACAAAGATGTATTACTAACCAGCTGCAGTCAGGGATCTTGATGGGAACTGTTTGAATTACCAGGATATAAATAATTGTAATGTTAAGTGATGCCTGTGTAATTCATCTTTGGAGAGATGAAAAAGTGCAATTCATGGAGAGAAATTGTTAATTACAATTCTTAATTGTTAATTATGTACAGATAGTAGCTCTAAGAGGTATAGGTGTAGAAGCTGGGTCTTGGTGAATATAGCAGCAATGCTTTAAAATTTTACTGCCAACAATATCTGCTGCACTGGATGGCCCCATCCCTCTCAGGGGGATAAAGCTTAAAGTTACTTCAGTGGCCCCAGGATGTGTATGTGTAAATGGATGCTCTTTTTCCTTCTTTCTTTTCTCTAGACTATTCTTTAAGAATTTACATAATTTACACAGAATTAATTTGTTCCACATTTTAATAATTTCCTGTGTAAGGAGGAAGATCATAGGGCTTTTCTGTTGTACTGTGAATGTAACTGCAAATATATCTCCATTGCATACACTGCCTGTGCTGGATCTGGCCTGTTCAGGCTCGGATTTCTCAAAAGAACTCACATTTCTTAGTTCAAGGAGTCTATCAACTTGACAGTATTTGTTCAAATTTTTTTTAAAATAGCTTTGAAACCCACCATCATATGCTGAGACAATCCTAGCATAGGAGGAGTCAGTCAGGTGTCTTGGATCCTTGTACAAATATATATCTTTCTCAAGCAGATGGGGAAATCTTGTAATTAAACTTGCCTGCATTTTATTTACTAACGAACACTTTCCTTTAGCTGACCTGGTGTTCACTGGAAGTAGTAGAAATCTTTTGGTTAAATAGCAGCAAATTTTGGGTTCAGCCCGTATTGAAAGTATCTCAGCTCTCCTGAACAATCTACCCAATCTTAGTGTCACGGCATTTCTGAACAATCATTCCCATATTATTCCTAGCTCTGCATCTTCAGTTAATTAGCCCCACCGCCTTCATGGCAAGGTCTGAATCTCTCCTGCTCACCTTATAACAATGTCCTTGCCAGCTGGAAGACATGCAGACGCATGGCTTTCCTGACAGTTGTGGGTGGGAGACCCCCTTCACAAACCACTTTCGCCTCTTGCATGACAGGATGTAGCAGTGGCCAGAGACACAGCATTATTTCACATCTTGCACAGAATATGTCTGTTTTCCTTCTTTTCCAATTAATTGTTCTCCTCCTTTTCTTTTGAAATGGTTGTAATGCTCTTAAAAGTTGACATATTTATTACATTTAGCAAAAGAATCTCCCTTTAGTCACAGATCAGCATAATTTTATGGGCTGTGAACAGAAATGCTTTGTGAGAGCCTGCTAGTGTTTTGCCATGTCTCAGCTTTTTTTTGAACAAGAACTGCATAGTTTTCACACTGTAGGCATCCTGACTGCTCCTGAGATGTGGAACCAAGGTTCTGAATGGTGGCTTGGATGGTACGGTCTGGTAGAGCGGCCTCAGGCAGGTGCCTACCCACGGTTCCAGTGCTTTATCTGGGAGATGTTTCACGGGATTGCTTCAGCTGGTGGTCTTGCTGATGCCTGTGGTAGAATTAGGTGGCAAACCTGCCAGAAGTCTGGTCAAAAGAATCGATGTTTTCTATTAGGCAGACTTTTTGAAGATTTGCTGAAAAAAATGTAACACAAAGCTTTTAGTGAAAACAGTGACTTTTTGAAGATCGTTTTTACTTGCTGGGTTTTTCCCCCCTCCCTTTAAAGCCTTGTACATGACTTTGTCTGTCAGGAAAAGAAATAATTTGTCACTGAATTGTTGCTGTGTCTAATACTCTGTGACTAAACATCATGAGACCTTAAGCTCAGAAAAGTGGTCTAAAAGCCCTAAATGGGGATTCTCTTTAACAGATAAAAAAAATAGAGGCAGTGAAGATCCTTCCTACTTGTCTGACCAGAAGCAGTGTGGGTACCAGTCTGAAGATTTCCCATGCTTGGTTGAATACTCTCCATCTGGAGAAGGTGCAGGGAAGTAAGGCTGTACTTTATCACCAATGCTCTAGTTGACAGAAGGCTTCCTATTCCTACTGAGTGCTTTATCAAATATAAAAGGAGATTAATTTCAAGTGGCTTTGAGGTTTGCAGTGAGCACTGCAGTATGTAGGCTGGTGTCATTCTCCCATAGGAATTAAACAGTTGTAGGGTATGATTAAAAATATTTTACCGTAATAAAAATGCAAACTGAAGCCCTTGATTCTAGAAATTATTGTTGTGGGGTTTATTTTTGATCTAATATAAACATAACTGTTATCTCTTCCTGCAAGCTGTATTTGTAGAAAATGCATGAAAACAAGCCTGAGGCCAGAGCTAGGAGGGCATCCACCCTGGTACCATCCTTTCTTGTACCCGCTTGGGATTTTAGCCCATGACATCCTCAGGCTGGGATATATGTGGGGCAGGCACAGACATCCTGTTTCCAGTCTGGACTTGAGAGGCTCATGTTATGTCCTCCCTGCAGTGGATCCATTCTCATTCAGTCAAAACTGAGCTCTTCGGGTTCTCAAACGAGAATCACTTGATCGTAAATTCTGCCACAGGAACACGAGGGGGAGACAAGGTGTATTTGGCAGTACATAAATACAGCTGGGCTCCAAACTGGGAAATGCAGTTTCCTCTGGGGTTGAAATTAAAATTGAGTCTCCTGGGTGCTGATGAGGTGAACCTTCAAAGCATCAAACCTCTGAGTTGTGTTTGTATCATTAGCAGCATCATTCCTTTGACTTTGAAAGAGAGCTTTATTTCAATGGTTCACTCCAGCAGTAATTTCTAAATCTTGCCTCATTATGCAGCTCTAAAGACAGGACACCAGCCATGTTGCTGCTTGCTTGTTGCAACTCCCATGTAGGCCAGCAAATAATAAACAGAAGTATTTTGTATAATATTAATAAGCTTTCAGCACTTTTCAGAGTGACCTGTTGTCATCAGAGTAAATCATGTGTATCAAAAGCCCTTATATGTGAAAGTTTGTTTTCATGTCTGGCCAGCTTTTCTATTCAAACCCTTTTATCATCTTGTAATAAAAACATTTGTTTATTTTTTTCAATAGCACTTCAGTCATGATGCAGGAACTGCTTCCATGAATAGAACAGCACTTTTCTAAGGAGCTTTATTTCAAATCATTTCAACCGTTCTAGCTGCCAGTGGACTTTGAATCCTGTTTACATTAAAACAATAGTAGTAGCTTCATAAATAAACAGGAGCACGCATGCCCGAAAGCCATCTTGTAATTAAAAAGTTAAAGTTTTCTCCTACTCAGACTCTTTCATTTTATCTAGCTCACTTTGGGTTTGAACTAAATTTAAAGCTCTCTCTTTATGCTTAATGCATAGATCATATTCTATTGATGTGTCCTGCAGTGAAAGTTTTGAATTTAAACACTGAGGTTCTGCTATGTCAATATTTTAGTACCACCAGATACTTGCTAAAACAAACAAACACTCTTCCTTGTCTCAAGACACAGGGATAACATCCTGACAATAACTGTGAGTAAATAAAACCCTGAGACCAAGCAACCTTTTATGTGCTCTTGAGCTATTGCTACTTTTCTGTTTGCTTTCTAGCTTTTCCTGTGGCTGGCTGCAAATGGCAGAGGATGGAATTAAGGAGATGATGGAGAGATTTAATGTGTTCGGTTGCCTAAGAAGTACTTGTTAGGGGTGTTTTAAATCTCTCCTATCTCAAGTTCAATGTTTGCTTCTGGGCACTGTAGGAAAAATTATTGTACTTAATTTTGAACCCATTTACATTTATCATTTCTAGCAGCTTCCCTGTAATTTTATGGTCAAAAAGGATGCAAAAGCACCTAAGTGACTCTAGAGTTGAAGAAGGCCTGGGTAAAATAGAAATCAAAATTCAGCTTGCCCAAAGACCACTCATTCTCTGAATGGATGCTGACTTAACTGGACAGGTAAGAAGCTGCATCTCTGGATGGGCCCAGAGATGTCATAAATTACTTGTCCCAACTTAGGCACCCAGGTCTTAGGACCTTTCCCACACTGTCATCTCTATGATGTGGTGTCAGCAGAGATTTGTGCAGACAGAGAAATCTGCTTGTTGGATCAGTTGTCAATTTTTTGGCCAGAGGCTTACCAGCATCTTTGTCTCTGGGTGAAATGCTGTGGTTTCCTTTTCTGGAAAATATATACCCATAATTTGCAGGAAATTTCTGTAATCAAAGTAAATGTAATCCTTTAAGTTGCATTTCTTATTACAAAACTTTGACCTCAGAAACTTGATAAAATACTTTTTGCCTGGACTATTTAGATTTTCCCCCCTGCAAGTGAAACAATGGCATCTCTAGCTGACCTGACATCCTTCCTGGCATATCCAAAGGAGCAGAGGGCTGGGAAAATGGCTCAGTAGTTGGTTCAAACACCCCATGCTTCTCTCGTTAAGAGAGGGCTTTGGAAGCATTTCCACAGCTCTAATTTGATCTCTGGGAAACTGAAAGGTTAATTGCACAATGTACAGGGGCAAAATAGATTTCCAAGAACATCTGGCACTATATTATTGAGTCTGAAATGAGATTAAAGTCATTCTTCTGGGACCCGAGGTCTTGCCAACCACCATGGGGAGGGTGTACAAACTTTATCTGAGTTTAATGAAGACATGGTGTGTATATTTATACACACATAAATGCACACACACGTGTTGGTGTTGGTTTTTTTTTTTCTTCTTTTGCTTATGGCCTGTGGTATCTGGGCTTGGTTTTACAGGATTTTCTTCTCACTAAATTTCCGTGAGTACCGATTAGGGGATATTTTGCTGCCTGCAATAAATCTGTATTGCAGGATATGTGGTCTTTTCCCCTTCTTAAAACTGAAAAATTGTCAGGTATCTCTCCTCTTTTATCTGCCACCATCCCTGTGTGCTACCTAGCAATAACTGCAGAAAGCAAGCGTGGGGAGGGAATATCAGGGGACACGATAATAACTTTTCAAAGCCATCTATGTTAAAGGTCAAGGCAAATATTTTCCATCTCTTAAACACCAACTTTATCCTGAAGGTATCTGGGTGTGTAATTAGGGATAGAAGAAACACTTGCTTGAAATATATGAGCTGTGCTTGTGTCCAAGGCAGGTAGGGAAAAGACATGTCACAGGGGTGCAGGTGTGGGAGTGAGTGGTGAGGAGGCACCTCATTTCTTCTCAGGGCATTTCTCTTTGCTAAGGTCAGCTGTGATCTATGCTCTTTTCCCCAGCTTTTCTAAGGATGAAGGAGGAATCTGTCAGTGGAAGAAATGGTAATGAATAATGATTGCAAGATCATCTCTTGTACTGGAGAAGTCCTAGCGGAGAGACCCTCCCTGAGCCATCCGTCTCCCTGAGTGGATGGCTCAGTATTGCTGGCTTATCTGCCTGATATGTGACACTCTGGTATCTTTAATATGTCACAAGTTCTGACAGATTTGGCAGGTCTTTAGCTTGAAGATCAAGTGTAGCTGGATGGTTGAGTAGACTGTAGAGGGCAGTCTGAGACCGCCAGTGATGGGTTGCTGCAGCTGCCGGAGGTGCGCAGGGTCCAATATCTGCCACCTTTGGGGAGGGAGTTCTGGTGGCGGGGGGCGGGGAGCGCAAGAAAAAAAGAAAGGGGAAGCTGGTCTGTTGGATTTACAGTAAGTATCTATTTGGCTTCACCTAAAAGAAATGCTTTATAGGACTTACTTTTCTTTAAACTTCCCCTTTCCCCTGTCTTGCTCTGTTTGAAAAAAGCTAACGCTGCTACTGGCTGAACAGCTGTTTTTACCCTGCAGTCACTCTTTGAGGGAAAGAAGCAAGTTGTGTAAATCCTCCTGCTGACAGTTGAAATAACTTTTAGTCCATTCACAATGGGTTTGACTTCACCACACTGTGAATGAATGTGGCAGTGAGCGGGACGGTGTTGTCCAAACACCATTTTACTACTCACCAGTGCTGTGAGTTGGACAAGAGAAATCCCAGCACCTGAGGCTGCCAAAGCAAGCATGAATGATGCATGTGGTTCCCCTGCACGGAGAGGCAGGGCATAGTCTGCAAAGCAGAGCAGTGCTGAACCTGGATAAGCATGCTTTCTCTTATGTGGGGGGCTAAAAAGCAAATTTGTAGCTGGGCAAAACTCTTCAGCTTTTTTTTCATCCTCTTAACCATCTGTGAAGTATGAGAGTTGGGGCTCAACCCCATGTCCAAAGTGGTGATGTTTAGCCATAGTGGTGGTTTTATGTGTTTCAGGGCAAGGGCACGTGTCGTTGGTGGCTCTGTTAAAGGTGGCCACAGGACTGCCAAACAGTGGGGTCACCAGGAGGGGACTTGCTTGGCACAGTTGCTCCTCTCCTGGTGGGCACATCTGAGATGTCTCATATTGTTGGTGAAAAAGGAACAGGCTCTGGTATAACTACAGTGTCAAACCAGTCTCACTTTTCTGCATGAAATCCTTTTTAAGAGAGCATCATCTGAATTGATAACCTAGGGGAAAGGATCTGTCCTGTCCCATTCTGAAATTCCTAGCAGAAGAGTTTTTAGCTGCTTGGATTTCTGCAGGAATCAGAGGACCAAAAAGCTACTAATAAACATACCACTACCCAGTTTTCTTCTCAGGATCTGATTCTACCAATTTGATTTCTGTAATTTCACTCTAGGTAGTCAGGAGCAGTCATGCAGAGCCTGCCCCTGTAAGCACTTTCATGCATAGGCATATTCATGTTAGTATTCTCCTGGATTTCATTGGAACACTTTGTACTTGTAAAGGTTGAGTCTGCAGAATTTGGTCCAGAACTTAATCTGATTTTAAATGGCCCCCCTTTCTAATAAGTCTCTGCAAGGCAGGGTTTTTTAATGTAGCTTCCCTGATTTTTAAACTGCCCCTGTGCTTACAGTATGCTTGGCATTTCTTGCCTGTCTTCTGGAGAGCTTGGTCGTTGCCATTATTAATTCAGCTTCACAGAGCTCCCTTGGAGGAGATGAGTAGCTTAGAGCCTGTGTAAACTGAGGCAGAACAAAGCCAAGAGGTTGTTTTCCCTTAGGTCTTGTGGCAAGTCTCTGGCAGAGCTGGGAATGCAAATCAGCTTTCCTCGTCCCCAGCCCTCTTCTGTAACCATGGGCAAGCTGGAGCAAATTAAACCCAGGCAAATGGGGTACAACTCCCATAGCAGGCAGGGAGGATTGTGCCCATCACACAAGCTCTGCGTTTGGCCCATTGCCTGCATGCTCCTAAAATAACAGACATATGGAACATGTTGCCAAGTTAGGTCCTTAAATCAAGCTTTTATAAATGAGTTCAGGAGAAAAGGAGACATGTTTTATTTCTACAGAAAGGGGGGGGGATTGAAGGAGGTGGCATTTAACTAACCCCAAAGCAGGGAGAGTTTATTAGGCCAAGTGGCCTTTTCGTTCTCTTTAATACCTTAAGTTCATAAGTAAGAATTCACTTTGCAAAAAGATAACAAAATACAAGCCTTGCTTCCAAGTATGTGTTGACACTTTCATTTCAGGTGATCAAATTCTGATAGGGACCTACACTGTAGCTCAGCTAGTAGCCCAGCTAAGCAAGAGTCTGTGGTACTGTCTGTGATAGAGGAGGGAGGAAAGCTCAAGTTTTAGCCTGGAGAGCACTTATTCCACATGGACCTCTTTTGCAACAGAGTAGGGTCCAAGAATCCACTTAAGGCAAAAGAATGCTGCCATGTTAAACCCTTGGCTGTAAGCCTCAGTCAATTGCCAGCATCAACAATCACTTTTCCCATGAAAAAGAACATTTTCTGCTCTGGCAATGTGAACACTGCCTGCTTTTAAATCAAGGCAGACTGTGCTGATATAGGACATGGCTTAGCAGTGCTAACCTACATTGCGTTCAAGTATCTGTAAACCCTCACCTCCATTCTGTTTACTTCTGGGGTCTCATGAGGTCCTCTCTGTTTTCTTTTCCTTGTGTTCTTTCTTTCCTTTCTTTGGGTGTAGGCTTCTGAAGTATCTGCACTTAACCTTGAGCATTGCTCAGATGTGACCCATCTCCTTCTGCTTGATGTCATCTTGCTAAATATGAGTGTTGCTGGAAAGGACAATTTTGAACTAGACTCTCAATTCAGAAGGCTTTGAAACCCACAGCCAGACCTGTGTATTCCATGTGCTTTTGTAAAGGGACAATGAACGAGAGGGAAAAAGGGAGACATGATGGCTTACAACAGAAATGGAGTGGATTTGTTGGTTGGGTTTTTTTTAAATTTAAAAAAAGGGGAAAGACTCTAATTTGTGCGCATTTCTACCTTTTAGAGTCCTCAGAAACATAATATATATAACTGTGTGCTTTATGTCTGTGTTTCCTAGTAGAACTACTGAAGTCCTACATGCTTAGTCAATCTCTAGAGGAGCATTAGAGCTAATCACAGTTATGCCCTTTCCTCCTCACTATTTTTGGATATTTGCTGTTCTACTTAGTAAGCAGAGGTTCACTGTTCTCACAAAAAAGTAGCTTTTTTCTCACATAAAAAAGAGTTTTACTACCTGACTTCTTTTCCTGTCTTTTCTGTCAGAAATTAAAATTAAACATGAAATGCAAAATTAAGTCATTCATTCAGGATCTACCTATAGTCTGCCTATATGACCATAATGTGCAAGGAACTTCAACAGGTCTTGAATGGAGGATGCTCAAATGAACATTTCATAAGCGTTGTGTTGGCTGAGGTATATTCACATCTCTTTGGGGAAAAAACCATGTGTTAACCATAAGAGGGTTTGGAGTAGACAAAATGTATTTTCCAGGCAGCTTATTCATGACCAAGAACGCAGTAAACTGTGTTCCTAATAGCTTCTGCATACTCCTTCCTGTCTTTGTTTACAGAAGGAGATTCTGCATGGTGAAGACATGTTGATGATAAGAACCAAGCTGCACTGAGTTGTTGGCAGAGACATCTAAAGCCTCATTGAACTATTTACTCTATTCAGTAATTTAGAAACGGAAAGGTATTCTTTGAATACAGTTGACTGCAGTGGTTTTCATTCATGCTAACATCAAGTTCTCCCCATAGCAATCTCCATACACTAACAAGATAAATCCCTGTGCCAGGTGGATGATCATTGCTGCATTCGTTGTGTAGTCAGTTACATGTGCACAGGTTTAGTGTCTTTCTGGAAATAAAGATCAAATCAGAAACAAAGAATGATTATAAGTTTCCAGACTTTGTGCTTCTCCTTCCTAGCTGCTAAAACGGAAGGAGTCTTTATTTAGGGTTTAAAAATTAAATCCACCTGAGAAAGAGGAAAGGTCATCTTTGTCATTATCAGAGCTGCTCAATCAATTTTTTTTCCTGGTAAATTGTTTGATTTAATAATCCCTTCCTATTTTTTAGGTGGTGCTGACAATTGCAAGTGTGTTCCTTGTTTACAAACACTTATCTAGTGATTTAAGGACATAACTCCTGAGCTGTATTCAAAATATCTCTACTCTGATGAGTAGCTTGTTTTGACCTGTGTTTGGATTTGATTGTCTAGCTCATGCAGTACTTACTCTGCACTCTGACTAGATGGTAAGAACTAATTTAGACAGGAAGAATAAACTCAGGCTGTCAGTAATACAAAGAATGGCCCTCGTGAAGAAAACATTGCAACTTAATTTATCTAGTTTTAGACAGCCCTTTGAATGAACACTTCCCAGTCGCTGCTGAACAGAGGTTGCATATTTCAATTACCCTGTATCTAGGAATAAAAATACCCTTAGCAATGCATTTTTGTGCTGTTGTTTGGGGACGTTATCAAATATATCAAATATGCTCCATCACTTTCTTCTCCGGCCACAGAAAGGTTTGTTTTGGCAATGTTGTGAAGATCCTTGGTTAGTATTGGCTTCGGTGCTGATTGAGGTTGAGACTCCAGCTGCTGTCTCCTTCAGTATTTTATTCTTAATTAATGTTTTGAGTGAGTTCTGAAACCAAAAAGTAAGTTCAGGAATAAAGTTGAGCATAATCTCTATCACTGCAAAAGACTAGTGTTGTTTGGTAGTTGGATTTTCTGTATTCTGAGGAGACATAGGCTAACAGCAAGACTTGGAGAAATCATTATCCCCAGAATGTCCCAGTGACACCATCCATCATTGAAGAATCTATCTGGAAGAACTTCATGTGACTGATTCCTCTTCTCTTGGTATTTATGTATGTTTTGGCCCTTTATATTAGTGGTGATATAAACAAAGTCTCAAACAGTGTGTAAATGACATATAATCCTACTGCTAAAGCTTTTCTCTATTGCTGAATTCTTGCATGCAGTGATCAGTCCTTTCCTTTGTACAAGTAACAATCATCTAACTTAACCCCAACCTGTAGATACAAATTTTTAAATAACACGGGTTATTTAAAACAAGGGTTAGAAATACTTCACATGAATTAAAAGCAAAAATAGCATATGGAATTTCGGATAATAGCATATGGGGGAAAGGCATCCCACTTAGACTGAAGAGGAGGCTTAGAAGGCACAGTCTGACTGACTGTGCACCTCCTCAGCTGGTGATTGGATAATGCCACTGAGAACATTTTAAATGAACAAAAGTGCATGTAGTTGCTTTTGGCCTCCTTATGAAGTGTTTTTAGAGCAACACAGAGCTGAAAAGCCACTCCCTGCAGCTGCAGTGGGGACATGAAGAAAGCAGCTGCAAGGGTTTGTTTTCACATTTCATCTCATGTGCCTTGAAAACAGGAATGCTGGAAGGAAGCTGGTGTGGGATCAATCACCTACAGGGCACAGACCAAGCCTGCAATCCTTTCCTGGGCAAAAGTCCCATTGATGGATTTCAGTTTTTCTGTGAAGCTGCAGCCTTTGTTTTCAAAGGGAAGGCTAGCTTTTGAGCACAAGTAGAGAGCAATAGCTTGCCAGCTGTGAGCTGGGCTGTGACCCTTTGTGTGTGCACTTGCTGCAGTCTTTGTGGTGAGAGTGAAGTATTTCAGTTGATGGGCGACTGAGCAGACACAGTTTACTCTGGACTGTTTTCATACGATTCATGCTTTCCCCAGGGTCTGTCTCAGTGTTAGTTGAGTTCAGTGGGTGAAGCCATGGTCTCTGATCCAAGACCAGTTTTTATTGCTCAGTGTCCCTTCAGGAAAGCCATTCTGAAATGTGCCAGGCTCTGAGTACAGCTTGCTCCTGACTTGAAGACCCAAGACTAGCTGTCTCAGAACATGTACCTCTTTCTGTCCTCCAGTTAAAAACCTAGTAGGCAATTTCAGTTAAATGTGGCAGAAAGAGGTCTCGAAGTTGCATTAGTCCAACATGTCTTGTAAAAAATAGGCAGCAAGGTAGAGGAGAGAGACCCTGTAAGTGTCTCCACTGGGGAAAAAGCTGTGGTTTGAGCTCACACTGTGTGAAATCCCAGAGGTCCATATGAAAGAACCTATAATAATACCTCAAACTGGAGGGAACTTTTATCAGAGCATACATATTTCAAAACACAAGGGAACCTGATCATGAACCAAACCCAGAGAAAAGCAGACTTCACACATTCTGTTGCTCACAGATATTTATTTATTTATTTATTTATTTATTTATTTATTTATTTATTTATTTNATTTATTTATTTATTTATTTATTTATTTATTTATTTATCTATTATTATTTGGAGAATAAAGTAGCTGATGCTAATAGCAGCACTAGTCCAAAAGTGAAATCCATGTGAACCTGTGGACTTAAAGTTTTAAAACTAAATTGCATCTAGGCTTCCTGGAATGGACTCATTTATATAATCACAGAATATCCTGAGGATCAACAAAGGCAGAATGAAGGTGAAGGAGAACCCTGAAAGATTTCAGTGCTCTATTTTGAGCATGCAGAAGTTCACACACCTGCTGCTCAGCTTCAGCTGGATTGAATGGATAGGAAGGTGGACTTCTCACACGAGGCTCTGTTAGGGGAGCTTTCCATCATATCACTTATCATAAGCTAAGAGTTTTCTTTACTATGGTCCAGCTCACCTAATTCATTTTTATCTGAATCTGATCCAAACTATCTGAATTTCTTCTTTCACAACTGCTCAAAACCCCTCACACTTTCCAGTGAAATTTCCCTTTTCTTCTGCATCTTCCTGGGGCAGTAACACCTTGAGAACAGCCTTTTTAAAACGTGTCTGTGTTTCTTCTTCTTGGGAATTAGTGTGTGAGTTTATTAAGTTAAGGTAATGGGTCAAAAAAGTTTTTAAGCTTTTTTTAAATCTACATGAAGTTCTTTCCAAGTTCAAATCTAGACTTGAATTTGGAAACTTGAAAAATCATTTAAGGCTTCTTCTCCCTCCCAAGAGGAAATTTGGAAGGACCTGGAGACTAAACATACAGTCTTCAAGATATTCCTGTCCTCAAAATAGACCCAAATTTTGCTTAGACAAGATAAAAATTCTAGCTAATGTATGGGGATTACAGATTGAGGGATATTAGACCAGTGTTTTAGAAAAGCCATAAATATTTGGCTTGTGATTATACACAAATCTGTGAAGATTTCGTAAGCAACTGGTTGTAACTATCAGGTTTTGCAGAAAAGAAAATAAAGCCTGTTTCGTCCACATCAAGAAATGCACTGAGAATGATAACCAAAGTGCTCAAATGGATATGAAACCATGCAATGACCCACAGGGACCCATGTAATGAATCACATAACAGGAAATAAAATAGTAACAGAAACTCTCTTGGAGGAGCTGGACCTTTGCTTTTATTCCTTATAACTTTGTCTAGATGGTCACTAGATATCATCTTTAATTATGAATTTTTGATGAATTTGGATCAGGCAGTGCCATTTTACCAGATATTTTTCCTCCTTAATACCCTCAATTATGAACAAGTTCATTAAAATTCTATTTCATTTGCTAGCTTTTGACTCTCAGCCCACTCTTTTCTAATTGAGCCCTAAAATTTTAGTGTTGTTTTTTTGCTTGCGTTTTGCTGATTTTTTGGAGGGGGATTGGGAGGGGGGATTACTTTTATTGCTAGGTTTGGATTTGCTCTCTTTCCCTTATGTTGTGGGTCATTCACAACATGTAGCCAAAGTGTCTGCTGTGAGTTGGATGCCCTGGCTTGGCACTGTTCGTCCCAGAACCTTTTGGCCAAGATTGTGAAAAATCTTCAGTTTGTTGCAGAAAGCGTGTGAAGGCTGCAGAGAGATGGCTGCTGATTCCATATTGGAACTCCCTACCACTGCAGCCACCAGAGGGGAGAAAAGTGGGATGCTACAGAAGAAACAAACGTTTGCAATTGGATTCATACTGTTAGGATTAATGATAGAAGGTAGAGGAAAACTGGAGTAGCATTCCTAAGCCAACACATTGGAATGATTAATTGCATTAAGGCACTGAAAAAGAACAACAGCTGCAGTCCATGAAAAGCCAAATTTATCTAAATTTCTCCAGCTGATCAGTCAAAATCATCACTGAGACTTCTACTTTGTAATTGGTTTTACATAGAAAACCAGAGCAAGCAGGGAAGAAACAAGTTCGTGATTATAGAGATGTCTATGTTTATTTTGCCAAACTTGTATAGCTAGTAAACCTTCATGTAACAGAATTCCATATTGCTGCTAGCAATGGGGATTTTCAGTGGAGCTTGTTTGGGAATATACATCCTTTTCCCAGAAAGGTGCAGTAAGGACCTTCTTTAAATAAGCAATAACTGTTGCAGTTTGGAAGTTCATATCTAGATGAACTTTTTAGGTTTGTGTTTTGAAGAGAAGGTCTGCCAGAGTGCCAAGACTTCTCATAGGGGAAAATAGGTTACAATATGGACATGAGTCAAGATACTCACAAAGGGCTGTCTGGACTTTATTATAGCAGCATTTAGAAGTCTCCACCAAGATCAGATATCGGAGGGATTGTTATCTCCATGTAACAGCAGGGTGACTGAGATGGGGGGTGATTAAGTTACTTTTCTGAAGTATGTTTTGGTCAACTGTAGCTCTACAAAGATTTGAACCACCTATACTAGTGGGTCCTGTCCAAGATTTTGGTTTTTTTCTCCTTTCAAAACTAACCCTTTCTCTGATTAAATATGACCTAATGATAAATCAGTCTTTTGCTGTTGATGTCTGCACTGGCATCTATGATGTCCATGAAGTGCTTTTCCACTATGGTTTACAGTACAAGCATTTGCTGCTCTTCTGCAGGAGCAAGGAGAAAGGGTAGTGGGAAACCATTATTAAAGAGACAGACAAGTTCTACAGATGGGGTACATTAGTTTATGTTAATAGAGACAGATTTTCCTTATTTGATATTATATCCCAAAGTATCCTCTGGATGTTATTTCAGCATGTATCGATATATTTTCAGTATATTTCCTATGAATCTTGCTGCTGGGACAGCAGGCAGCTGTTGGGAAGCTACACAAAGCCCCTGTGTTAGACAGGTGGGCAGGATGTCATCTCCTCACTTTTGGATGGGCTATATGAACCTGATGGGATCAAGACGAAGGAGGACCAGCTCCTGGTCTTCCTAAGGGAGAGAACGGAAAAAGAATGTGTGAAAAGAAAAAGAGAAGTTGGTGAGGTATGAGCCCAGAAGGAATTCAAAGTAAAAGAAGGAAGTCCAGAATGGAAGTTATTCTGGAAGGCTCGAAAGGAATGGCATTGGCATGTCAAATAGTAAACTGGGAGCCAATGTGAAGTAGTTGGGTTTGCTTTCTGCAGCTCCCACAGCCCTGGGTTGCATCCTGTTTACCACCTACCCCCTTGGGATTCGGAGCCCTGCTCCGAGCTCCTGGATACAAATGTCCTGCAAAGCCAGCCATGTGTTTGATACTGGAAATGAGTGGAAAATGATGCAGGCTTATTGCAGCTCTAGAAGTTAGGATGCGGCTAAATTTTGTAAGGGAACCTGCTGAGGAAGAGGCTTTTTCTGCCTGATCAGGAGGGAACTGTGGTGGCTGTGTCATCCTGAGTTGTGTAGCTCTCATTTACCTGCCTGTTCTACTTAGTCGCACTGTGGGATCAGAGCCAAGGAAATTATTAAAACAGGTGAACTTGGGTGTCTGGGTCTCTGGTCAGCAGGTCTGTGTGATATAGTATGAATGTATTTCATATTTCCTCCAGTCATTTTCATGATTTGATTTTGTTCCCATAGATTTATGACAACAGTTTTATCCTAGATAAGGATATATTTTTTTCATCTTTTTATGGCATTAACTATGTTTTATTTAGGGGTGTATGTGTGTGCATTTGTGAATTTTTCTGTGGTTGACTTATAACCTTTCCTGAAGCTTCCCAATCATGTGTTTGATTGCAAGTACTTTAAATAAATGGACTATAAGGAGGCAATTTTCCTTCACTTGGAAAGTTTTCTATGAAATACATCTGTGGATCACCCAAAATAGTAATGTTTCTTGGTATCTTCTCTAGTTGCTTGCTAGGAAATACTATTTTCTCTTATGTTTCCATCCATTACCATCCACTTACACAGTGTCTGGTGCTGGATCGGTGATACAAGGTTGTTCTGGCTTTCCAGTGCCAAGGAAGAGGAAGCCACCTCAAACCTTGACCCCTTTCCCTGTATATTCACGAATTCCTGTACCAATGGTTTCATTTCCTGACCAGCTCAGTAACACCAAGAACTGAAGAGTGAGTGTTTAACTGCCCTTTGTTTAAGCTTGTACTCTGTTTATTTTATTTTCTTCTCTTTTGGTTACATTCTGTAGGGGTAACAAAGGGCATATTGATGCAGCAACTCAGCAGATACTCTAAAAGGTTAAAAATGGACACTTTGGAGTTGCAAAGTCAGTGAGAGTTTCAGCTCTGACTCCAGTGCTATTTAATTGGTGAAACTTTCTGCTGAAGAATGTAATATTCTGTTCTTTTGGACCACATTTACTTAATAGGATCAAAGGGAGGAAATACTTTTTCTCTTCAGGGTAACCGAATTAAAAAAGCACATATTTTGATTTGCTTGTGTTCATATATGATTCAACCTTGAGGGCAGATTTTAATCTAGTCTAAACGTGTGTAACTCCATAAACTTTACTGAAGTTGTACTGATTGATAGCAGCCAAAAATCTGCTTTTGTGATCACGTTGCACCCGCATTTGACTGATTGAGTATTATTTGCCGTAATATTTATGAAAGACAAAATACTTTGTGTATTCATTTGTATTTGAGATGTATGCCATGGTAGTTTGATTACTTTAGACTTGTAATCAGATATTACAATGATCACAAGATAGTATTATGTTAAAAAATACAGTCTTCCAAGTTGAATTTGTCATTTTTTTTTTTCAAGAAAGCTGACATGTCTTCTTCAATGAAAAAGGCTTTTCATCAAATCAGTGGTGAAAAACAAAAACCCAAATGAAAAATATTTCAACATGTGGGCTGTCACTTTTCCATGGAAAATTAACAAGGAATAAAGAAAAAGAAAAAAGTGTACTGGAACAAAAAATATTTCCTGACCAGTCTTAGAAATTCTTTTTCTTAGTATGTCAGTGCCATTCCTTCTTTGCAGGAATACTTGAATTGCTTTGTAATGCAGTTTTTATGCAGGTTCTAGTAATGATGTCATGAGAGCCACAGCATTGGCTGATACACCCTGGACATTAAGTTCAAGCACTGGACTGTCACAAAGATATCTTTTCTGGTGGTCCAGAAGAAATTCACAAGAGAAAACCAAATGTAATTAGGATTAACAAATAGTCTGCAGAAACTGGTGATGTTTGAGCCAGCCTGCTCCTCTGGCCAGTTTAGAGCTGTTGTTTCACTCTTCCTGGAGGAATTAGAGGCCCTCAACCTCTTCATTTACAAAGCAGTCAGGCCAGAATTATTTGTGTTTACATCCCTCTGGGCATTTTATGGGGACAAGCTGATTTTTTCAGGTGTTGTATTTATTTTGTTTGTCATAGAATTTTACATATTGGTACAGGAATACCTTCATGTTTCCAGAAGTCTTAACCATAATTAATTTCTACCCAAACCTGCTATTTGGGGTATGTTTTCTTATGTCTGCATACTTCTGGTGTTAATGTCTATGCCAGTGTAACACAAAAGGAATTTCTTCTATTTTCACTTTTACTTTTTTAAATCATCCTATTTACAGATATTTTAATCATTTAATCTGAAATTCTTAATCTTTTGCTAGAATGGAAGTGCCTTTTGGTATAATTTTCTTTGGATGTTGCAGTGGCTATTGTGGGATTATTGTGTTTTTCTCTGACAGGAACATAGGTAATAAAGTTTGGATTTACATAATTAGCAAACTTTCTGTGCATTTCTCAATTACGTAACTGGTTAGAAAGTTTGAGGGAAGCTATTACGGGCACCTTTGATCACACTTATTATCTGGTCACTAGGACAGGCAATTGAGTAGTTTGAGGAGTTGCATATGATGGGGATCTTGGCTAAATCGTTCACGGGGATCAGTTGAAGCCAGGAGTAATTTCAGTGCTTATCTCAAAGCCTGCATGATGAGGATCCTGTATACACACAGATACATGTAAATACTTGTTGCAAAACTAATGGACCCATTTCCTTAGCTTGGGTGAAATCCATGAGTGTCTCAGCAATCCAAGCCTCTAATTTGAGACAAAAGAACCGCAATCAAGTAATACACATTTTGGGAGCTCATTGCTGCTAAATCTACAAGTGTGAAAATTGAGGAAAAAGGAAGATTTATGCTTCATCCTGATGAATCCTGGTACACCTGTGGTGCAGGGACTGAAGTTTTTAAGTTTGATAACAGTAGCGAAGATTGATCTGGTCATGCGAGGATTGTGTTCATCCTTGGGGACTTTAATCTCCACTGTGCACTTGTAATAAGTGGTGCAAATATTCTTCTAAATGTTTTGAGTCTGAAAGATGTTGAACGTACCTAACTCCTGTTCAGTGTTACCTCTGCGTGCATCTGTTGAGAAAAAAGTTACTCTACTTAAGATGCGTTTGGGCATGGAGTTTAAAAATTTGGAGCATAAATTTCACAATTCGCTTCAGCTGTTGTTCTGTCTACACCCCTTTTTCTGTTCAGCAAATAATAGCAGGATACTATTTTCTTAAGCACCTGTAGAAATCCTGTGGTACCAAAAGTCAAAGGCTGGTTGTCCCAGGCCCCAAGTTTAATGAATAGAGAGGTCAGTTCTGAGTCTCTAATTTAGATTTAGGTTTTGTGTTAAGGTGCTTACCTGCTTTTTCAGTCAGAGAGCAGAAAGAATGCCACGTACCTTTCATCTGCAGTTGCCTCCTGCCAGAATAAGTGGCAGGAACTGAACACTTGCAAACAGCTTTTTATCACCAGTAGGGAGAAACAGCCGGCTTAAAACTTAGATTTAATATATGTTATGAATTACGCACTCAGTGATAGAAAATGAATTCTTACACTACCTAGTCATAGCCATGTGAATATGTATTTCCAAGGAATAGCTCTAGATTAAGAGAAAGGAAAGTTTTTACTTGATTTTTGAACTTTATGAATGGGATTTTAACAGCATTGCTTACTGGTTTACCTCTGGCTTTTATCATGAGATGAAGTCTTCACTCCATTGATGTCAGTGTCAGTTTAACTTATGGGGAACACGATTTTACTGGCAGTGTTTTCAGAGACAAGAAGTTATAGAAAAATTGGATTATCTTTCACAAATTCCAGCCTAGACTCTTACCAAGCTAAATTTGTTATTATTCACAGGGATTCTTGGGAATCTCTTCCCTGGCTAGCTGTTTTGACTGAAACACTTTAGAGAGCAGCATAGTACTATTACCCTCTGTCTTGCCCATCTTCCTTATTGGATCTTTAATATCCCATTAGCTAAATTAGTGGTCTAGCTACATGACAGTATCTAAGAGATGGCAGCTTGTAAACAAAGTATGTACATCTTATACAGTGTTGCATGTCATTACTTTACCTGAAATGAGATTGAATTTAGTGCTGTTATTGACTAGCCTTTACAGATTTTTTAAAAAGCTATCATAGCCAGAAGTTACACCCTGAAATAATCCTACTGTGTGTCATTCCTTATTTATAGCCAAATTATTCCTGGTCTAAATCCAGTCAGGTCAACAGAATGAGTGACTTTTATACTTGTAAGTGAAATGAATTTATGCTGCTGATGGAGCAGTAGAAAGATGGAAGATGGTTACCTTTCCTATCAGAATTTAGTAGCCTTTTCTCATCGGCCTCACTGGACTTCTGCATGTACTGACGCACCACTCTTTAGGCTGAATAAAAAAACTAAGAGTGTGAAAACATGCTATTCTCACTTAAATGCCTGCAGTTGTGAATCTGGCATCCATACAGTTCCTCCAGTTTCTCTGTTTTCAATTTGGATTCATCTCCATAAAGATAAAGCAATAACCTGATTTCTAGTAGTATAAACTGTACAAAATTAAATCTTTGACATGGACTTTGAATACTGATATCCTTTTGCTATCTCACGTGGAAGGTGAAGGGAAATGAGAGGAGGAAACACACTTATTTGAAATAAGATCTGCCCTTCTGCCAACCCCTCACCCCCACAAACATATAACAACTAATTTCCAGGCCAGGAGTGCCTAATGTTACTCCAGCCTTTTTGGCCCTGGGGACAAAAAGTCTGTGGGTGGTGATGGAGGGGGAAAGGCTTTCATTTGTCAACCTGTGAGAGCTGGATTGAAGAGCCTGTATTCAATATTGCCCTTAGTAACGTGCAGCTTCTCCTACATATGTAGTCTCTGCCACTGGCTATCAGATCTCCCCCAGAAGACTGTGTCAAGACATCAAGTCTAACAAGTGAAAATCACAATAATCAGCTTTACCTCTTTTGTTTTTACTTAAATACTTGTAGAAACTGCTAGTTCCTGCAAGCACTTCTGTACTGGGAAAATATACTTGTGATGCAGATTGCTTTGATTCTCAGAAGAGTTTTGCACTCTGAGTTTGTCCCTGCAGGGAATTCTATTTTTCAACTGTCTCCACTGTGTGTGCAGATCTCTTGTGATCTGGATTGTTTTATTAATTAAGATATTTGTGTAGAGTATCAGAGGTGAGCAGGTATCTGCTAGTTTACAAGGGCATAGCATAGAGGAAATCTAGCTCTCCAAAAGATAAATAAAAGTATTTCTAAGTGGACACAGATACCAGGAAATTACAGATAAGAGAAGTCTGTATGGATCAATGGCATATTGTATGGTAAATTATTTACTGTAAGATTTTTGGAGTGTCAATGACAATTGGGGTCTATAGATCCCCTGTGGCACTTTGGTATAGCACGCACGCTTAAATTCTCTTAAACCTGACCTATTTCAACAGGTTGAATTTAACATTTAGCTGGATGAAAAGAACATGTGAAATCAACAGAACAGCTTTTGTTTGTGAAAGCCCTTGGTGGTGTGTTTTAAGTACACTTGAGGTGAAGTAGGTTGAATAAGTACAGAGTATGTAGGGGCAGAATTGCTGAGGATTTTATGGAACAAAACAGCAAGAAGCTTTGTCATTCCAAGCTGTAAATGATGCCTAGCTGAGCCTGTAAAACACACATCAAAGGTGTACATATGGGTTATATTTTAATATTCTTTCAATATCAAAGACCTGTTACTAATTTTAAACTGCATTGGTAAAAACATTTTTTTTTCTTTTTTCTTTTTGTCTGTTCTTCTGTATTGCTAAATGATGTAAATCACTATTGTCAATTTTATGCTGATTTATGCCAGCTGAAGATCTGACCGTGAGAGATATTTCCCCTCTGTATAATCATCCCAAATAGGGAAGGGAAAGAGGAGGAAGGAATGGTGTCATCTGGATATGTGAATAGTTTGGCTGTAATACAATCCTGAAAAAGGCTCTGATATAAAGATGGAAATATGGGGATTATCGTAGAAACTCTTGAGATAATCCTATAAATAGCAGAGGAAATTCTGGCTAGGAGTTGTCTATTGAAACCATTTTGAAATGAGATGGCTGACAGGAAGAGAATTTAAAGCCAGAAACCACAAGGCAGATCCTCACCTGGTGTAAATCAGCATAACTACATTCATTTCAGAGGCATTGACTTGAAAGAACTGGGATGATCTCCACCAGCTGAGGATCTATAACCATAGGTACTGGATGCCAAATGCTCTCACTCACACCAGTGTAAATCTGGAGTACCTCAACTGACTTGGTGGCATTATTTTGGATTAACGCTACTTGTAAATGAGCGTAGGACACAGTCGTTTGTGTTTGGAGAGTGAAGACAATTGATTCATAGGATGTGAAATGTGTGTTTTTGGATCAAGGAATACATTTACTTGAGAGATTGTTTTAGTCTGCTCTTGCAGATGTAGGCTGTTTAACAACCAGGAATTTCATTGTTCACCATCCTGTTACAGAAAGGTGTTGACTCCCTACAAGCCCTCATGATACTCTTGGGTCCTCTAGCTAGCACATCAATAAATAAACTAATAAATTCTCTAGCATTTCACTATCTATTTTCCCTGCATTGTACTGATAATGACAAGAGTACGTGCCCACTGTAGCTGGCCGAGGCACTTCTGTGTTACATCAGCATCACTAAGGGAAGAATTTGTTCCTGTGGTGTAAAGAAAATAGTCAGAAATGGGACTCTCTTAAGTATGTGTGTTCATATGTAGTAATGTCAGTGCAAATTCAACACACATGAACGTGCTGACACCAGGGGAAGCCTTGGCTTTTCATTCGAAACCATTGCTAAAGGACCAAGATTTTTAGAGTACGCTTTGATTTATGAAAATACATTTATAAACACATATAACGACCTCTATTTTCTTTTGGTAATTGCCCACTGTCTATTTAGGGGTTAGATTAGGCCCTATAAAATATTATCAGTATAATACTTCAAAAAATGTCACATAAACTAAGTCCTGTGTGGCTGCTTTCCCATCTACAGCCAGGGACGGTGTGCATAGCAGGGAAGGACCTTCCTCAGCTGCAATTGCCTTGGCAGAAGCAGGAGAACACATGGCTGTGTACTTTCAGTTGGCAGTTCCTAATGGCTCTTTTATTAACATTACTGCATTAATATCTCCAGTGAGGTCACAAACATGAAGCAGTTTTCAAACCATTGCTAGGTATACTGTGCCTTTAACAGTCCTACTCTGCCTCTTTTTTGAATGCCACATTTTTTAACTGCTTACATGTGATAACTGTTTCAAGGCTACCGTAGGGTTTACACCAGCTGCTTTCAGCATTGTGCTCTAAATAGTATCTAAACCAAAGGGTGCTGGTCTGGAGCTATATGGACACATGAGAAGAAACAGAAAGATAAACATTTCATATTGTATCCAGAACATTTCCTGTAATTACTCCATTTCCTGATCTACTTCCTACAGAACTTCTTTACTGTCAAATGTCTTTTGCCTCCTGTTTATTGCATCAACCTTTACTCGGTGTCCCTGAGCATCATCTGTTCCAGGTGGGGCACTGAATCCTACATCCCACTGTGCCTACCCCACATTCTGTGAATGGCATTGACTTTGACAATGGCATAGTCATCTCAGCTGCTCTTTCTTACAGCCAGTAGAAAAACATAATATTAACCAAAATAACAATAACTATTATTATTATTATTATTATTATTATTATTATTATTAAAAGGCTGCTTCAGACTTAATTCAGCTTCTTCTGTGGGAAGGTTTATATCCCAAAAGCATAATGTAAGAGTCATGTTTCTGTAGCTGGTTTTTTTTACCAAATTGGATTGATCTGATGGTGAGAAGGCACATGAGATTGCTAGTTCTGTTTTCCTCAGGCCTCTAAAACTGTTTTAGCGTCTTCTATGTTTTTTACTTTTGTTTCTTAATTGCTCTTGTCCTGCAAGAAATTATGGACTGGATCACTGGAGTCAGGGAAATGATTTTTATCAGGAGAGCTATGACCAGAGGGTTGAGGTTATCAGCATTATTTACCACTGAAGCAGCTGTACCTTTTGATAACTCTTAACTGTGACATGGCATTGGGTTGGTTTCCGGTACAGGGCTGGATGTACAAGTGTTGCACATATGCACACAGACACATCTTCAGACTTTCTATGGCTTGGAATTAAAATTCCCAATATAGTTATGAGAAAAGTAACCAAATAAGGAGGGTGCGAAGAAGGATGAAGGGTGATGATCTGGTAAACAAGGCCTTGTGGTAGGGCAGGGGAGAATTAGTTTGTTTTCTTGATGTGTCTCAGAAATTTCCTTTGGCAGACTCCTTTGAGAGAGATTTTAAAAGAATGACTTGCTCACTATTGTCCAGAGGAGGACAAGGATGCCCTTGATTTCTGCTGCTTTTTTTGTGCATGTATGTTGTGGGAGACTGGACCCTGCAGTCTCTCTGCTGGATGTCTCCAGTCAAGCCTTTCTCGGTCCCAGTGAGAAGCTCTGCTCTTGTTGGAAGTTGGTGGGAAAAAAACTGCGTAACTCCTGATTTTGCCTTTGAAAACATCACCTTGTTCTTTTCCTCTGTTGTCCAACTACAAAAGTAAGATTTGCTGCAGCAATCCCTTTTGGATTTAAATGCTGAAATAGACTAGCCTGGGGGCTATATAAGCAGAGTGCATAGTGAAGTTCCCTGTTTGTACATATATATTTTTTAATTGTGTTTATTTGTGGTGGTAATGCTGCTGTTCTTGGTTGGTAGTTGGATTTGACCTTTTCCTCAATTCTGGGTGGGATTTATTGCTTTAGCTATTTAAAAGCTGTCTAAGCAATTTGGTTTGACCCTCTCTAGTCAGTGCAAAGAGTAGCAGCAACTTAAAAAAAAAAAAAAAGAATTAATCCTATCCAAAGATAAATATTTAAGGTATGAAGGTTTTGGGAGTACTTTTTATGGAAGACAATTTTTTAAATTGAATAGTGAATTAGATGTAGGAAAAAAATGGAAGCATTTTGCACATCTGGAGTGCAAGGCTTTATTCCTTAAACTTGGCAAACCTCCCCTTAACAGCACCACGAGTCCCTCTGCAGACACAGGAAAATATTTGGCACAGAAGATCTGATTTTAAACCAAAGCAACAGTGATAACAGAATTTATACTAGGATTTTATTTGACTTGATTCCTTCTATTAATTTCAATTAACTTTTAAAATTTTTAAATATAAAAATATAGCTATGTTTAAATTCTTTTTCCTACAAACGGACATCTGAATAACCTGATGAATTGTCATGGTAGGGCAATTTTAGTCACTCTTTCAGTATTTTGAAGACAAAATGATTGCATTTCACGTGACTACACAGGCATGTAGTTTTATATTTCAGTTGATAGAGGTACAGTTAAAAAACCCCAAACATCCCAGATGTATTCATAGATATATGTAGTTCTCATTTAAAACATCATTATTATCTTCCAATACTGCTGATTTTCTTAAATAGAAAGACTCCCATGTTTTTGAGTGGATTCAGCATCAGAGTAGCTCTCTCAGAATAATTTAATGAATGCTTCTTACTATGACTATTTGCACACCTGTATTTCTTGTTTTCAGTGTGCACAACTCCATTTATATTTGTTGGTACAGACTCAAAGGGGTCTGACTTCAAGGAGTTCAGGTGGGGTCTAAGGAAAAGCAGTTTAAGAGTGAAAGAAAGAAGTAAGGGTAAACTTAAATATTATGGATAAAATGATGAAATACAGAATCACCTATTGTAGGAATTCATAAATTAAAATTTTGTTTTAGATTCTCCTTCTTTTTTCTTTCATATGGTGTCATGGTTTGACACTGGCCAAATGCCAGGCACCCATGAAAGCTGCTCACTCACCCTCCCCTGCCACAGCTGGGCAGAGGAGAGGAAAATTTAATGACGGGTTCTTGACTTGAGATAAGGACCAGGCAAAAACACTCCAAGGGCAATACAGACTCAACTTAGAGATACAAAGTGAGTTTATTGCTCTCAAAGTCAGAGGGGGATAATGAGAAATAAAATAAGCCCTTAAAAACACCTTTTCTTCCCCTAGCCCCTCCTTCCTACCAACAGTGAAGTGAGACGGGGAGTGGGGATTTCGGTCAGTTCATCACCTGAGTTTTCCTTCCGCTTCTCAGGGAGAGGAGTCTCTTTCCCTGTGCGACTGTGGGGTCCCTCCCACAGGAGACAGTTCTCCACGAATTTCTTCAGCATGGCTCCAAATCTCAGGAGCAGCAGTTCTCCCAACACTGCTGCAACTTGAGTCCCTCCCACGGGCACACAGTCCTCCCAAAACTGCTGCAGCGTGGGTCACTCTTCCATGGGGTGTAGTACTCCAAGGACAGGCTGCTCCAGCCTGGAAACCGGGCCCCCTCTCTCTACCAGGTCTCCCA
>VYZT01022276.1:5124-20020 GCA_013400735.1 Pomatostomus ruficeps
GCTCCAGACCATATAAAGGATTGTTGGTGCAGCCGCGGGCGGGAGCGCTCCGAGGGGAGCCGGGGGGTCACCGCGCTGAGGTGGAGGGTCCCTGCTGCTCCCCGAGGGATGCTAAGGTGAGGGGGGCAACCGCCCTCCCCACCTCCGTGCCTCAGTTTCCCCGCTCCCAGAGGGGTGACTCAGGGATACTCGCAGGCTCAGCGCCGTACACGCGGACTTGGAGTGTCCCTGTCACCCACCCTGAGGTGCTGTGTGTCCCCCACAGGTGACTCTTGGGGGATCTTCACCTTCCTGTGCGCCGCGCTCTGCAACCTGCCGGCGCTGCCGGCGCTGAACTGCTCCGAGGAGCTGGGCGCCGGCCAGTCCATCCAGCAGACCTACGACCTGACCCGCTATCTGGAGCACCAGCTCCGCACCCTCGCCGGCACCTACGTGAGTCCCCACGTACCCCCCCCGGCACATCCACCCCGTGCCCAGCTGCTCCCACGCCGGAGGTCACGGAAATGCCTCATCGCCCCCCGGGCGCAGGGCGGCTCCCGGGCACCCTCCCCTCGGCCCCAGGATTCCGTCATGGGCGCGGGCATCCGCCTCTCCCTCCCCGCCGGCGTCGCCGACTCACCCGGAGGTTCCCCGTCCCTGCCCTGACGTGCCCTCGGCGGTGCCGGCACGTTGGGTGCCAAGCGGTGACGGTGGCACTGCCTGCGGTGTGCTGGGAATGTCCGGCTTGGGGAGAGCATGGCCATGGTGGGAAGGGGGTTGTGATGAGCAAAGGGACAGCTGGGATGAGAGGGATCTGCTCAGAGTGGGGACATGGGGACTGGGGACAGGGTGGGCGTGGGGACCTGACACCTGGCACCCCCATTCCCTTCCAGCTGAACTACCTGGGGCCCCCCTTCAATGAGCCCGACTTCAACCCGCCGAGGCTGGCGCGTGCCGAGCGGGTGCCCAGCGCCACGGTGGACCTGGACCTGTGGCGGGGCCTGACGGACAACGCCCGCCTGGCTGCCAACTACCGAGCCTACAGCCGCCTGCTCTGCTACCTGCGCGTGCTGGACGGGCAGGTGGGCACGGCCGAGCTGCGCCACCGCCTCGCCCACTTCTGTGCCAGCCTCCAGGGGCTGGTGCTCAGCATCGGCGGCGTCATGTCCTCGCTGGGGTATCCGCTGCCCACCGGCCCCGCTGGGCCCCCTGCACCCTCCGGCGCGCCCGTGGCCTCCAATGACTTCCTGAAGAAGATGGATGATTTCTGGCTGCTGAAGGAGCTGCAGACCTGGCTCTGGCGCTCGGCCAAGGACTTCAACCGCCTCAAGAAGAAGGTGCCGCCCGCCGTGGTCACCCTGCGGCTGGAGGCGAGGGGGTTCTGAGCCCACGGTGCCACAGCGACCACGCAGGTCCCCTCGCCCACCACCAGTGTGCCTTGAGAAATGGGGCTTCTGACCCCTAAACCACCCCACAACCTCATCATCACCTGGCAGTGCCTTGAAAGATGGGGCTCCTGACCTCAAGCGTCACCACGGCCACCCCGCAGCCCCTCCATCATCATCATACTGTGCCTTAAGGAACAGGGCTCCTGACCCCAAGTGCCACCAAGGCTACCCCATGTCCCCTCTCCATCAGCAGCGTACCTTGAGAAATAAGGTTCCTGATGCCCTAGTGCCACCAAAGCCACCTCACAATCCCACTTTCATCACCGTGCCTTAAGGGAGGGGCCCCTGACCCCAAGTGCCACCCACCACAGCGACACCACATCCCCTCTGTCACCACACTCTGCTGTAAGGGATGGGTCTTCTGATCCCAAGCATCACCAAAGCCACTCCACATCCCCTCTAGCCACCAGTGTCCCTTCAGAACTGTGTCTCCTGACCCCAGAGTGCTGCCAAAGCCACCCCACATCTTCATCATCACCCAGCTGTGCCTTAAGGGGTGGAGTTCCTGACCCCAAAGTGCCCCCACAGTCACCCCACAGCACCTCTGTTACCAGGTTGTGTCTTAAGGGACAGGTGTCCTGACTCCTAAGTACCCCCACATGGGGGACCCCAACCCCCAGGCAGTCTGTCCCCATCCCTAAAATCTCCAGAGTGGGCGCAAACCCCGCCCATCCCATAAAGGACCAACACCCTCTCAGCATAGGAATAAGCCCCGCCCCATCCAGCAGCAAGCCCTGCCCCTGGAGCGATAGGCTCCACCCACTGATGCAAATAAGCCCCGCCCACTCACCTGTGTAGCAAGCCCCGCCTCCTTCCCGCACCAGGCCCCGCCCCTTTCCCCTAAGCCCCACCTCCCCATGGTTGCCCATGGGTGCGGAGGTGGGGCGAGGCCATGGGGCGCGGCTGGGGCGTGGCCGCTGTCCCGGTGCGTCTATGAGTGTTTATTTATTGGAGATGTTTATTTATTGGGGTATTTATTGCAGAAGATCTATTCTTGTATGAACGAATAAAAGCCTTTCTCCAGCATGCCCCGCCCCGCCTGTACCACACCCCGGTGGAGACCGGAGTGAACGGCTCCAAACCCGGAGCTCCGTGTGGGATTTGGGATGTTCCCATCTGTGCCATCAGTAGGGACCCGAGTGAACATTCCAGATTCTGAGCTCAGTGTGGAATTGGGGATGTTCCTCTGAGTGCTATCAGTAGGGACCAGAGTGAATGACTCCTCAGCGAGCTCACTGTGGGAGTCGGGGTGTTCTCCTCTCTCACAGGATGCAGATCCAGGCCTCCCCATGCCCAGGCAACCCCACCTTGGCACTGCCTCGCTGGGCATTACTTTGGAGAGCCCAGGATCATGTAGAAGGTCCCCGGCTGGGGCACGAAGCCGATGGCACACAGGGCACGCAGCGAGGCTGTGTTGTGGGGCAGCACGGCGCAGTAGATGGGGAGGCCGCGGGACTGCACCTCACGGCCCAGCTCGGCCAGAATGACCCCTGTGAGGCCTTGCCCGCGCCAGGCTGGCACCGTGTAGCCATGGCGCAGGCAGCCCTGCCCGTCCAGCAGGCTCCAGGACACCGGGCGGCCGCGCGGGCCCAGCAGGCAGACGGAGGGCAGCGTCCGCACCAGCCCCAGCAGGAATGCCTGGCTGCGGGCATTGCCCCCCAGGGCCCACGTGGCGTTGAGCAGTGGGATGTGGGACAGGGACACGGGTGCCAGGCACAGGCCCGGGGGCATCCTGCAACGGGGCATAGTGGAGTGGGGAATGCTGAACCCTGTTCCCAGCCAGGATGGCAGATGGGATGGGACTGGGAACCCCTGTGCCACCCAGAGATGGAATCTGGGATCCTTGTTTCCCCTAGGGATGGGATTGGGTACACCCCTGTGCCACTCAGGAATGGGATTAGGGCAGCCTATGCCACCCAGGGATGGGACTGTGGACCCCTGTGCCACCCAGGGCTCTGCTCAGTGATCCCACTCATATCACCCTGTGCCACTCAGGGATGTGCTCGGGGACCCCTGTGTCACCAAGGGATGTGACTGTGACCCCCCTGTGCTACCCAGAAATGTGACAGGTCTCCATGTGCCACCCAGGGATGTGACTGGTCCCCCAGTGCCCCATGTCCCCCCAGTGCCCCGTGTTCCCCCAGTGCCCCACATCCCCCCAGTGCCCCTTGTCCCCCCAGTGCCCCTCACTCACTGCCTGCGGGGCTGGGGGGGCTTGGGGCTGATCAGTGCCCGGTACCGGATTATCTCCACCTTCTGTCCCCTGGCATTGGCCACCTCCTGCACGGCTTTGTCCAGCCCATCCTGCATTCCTGGGACCCCCTGTCAGCCAAACAGGGGACCCAGACAGCGGTAGAGGAGCCCTGTGTCCCCCCCAGTGCCATCCTTACCCAGAATCTGGAAGGCCCGTGCCTGGGTCACCGCCTCAGTGCCCTCCAGCAGTGCCCGCAGTGCCCCCTCGTCCCGGTAGAACACAGACAGCTGGTTGGTGTAGTAGTCCCTGGGGTCCCTGTGCTCCTGGGAGGGACATGGGGCTGAGGGTGGTACCCCACTTCCCAGCCCCCGGGGGTGTGGGGTCCTGCTGCCAGGGCGGGGGTCCCGGGGCAGCACCTCTGGGCGCAGGCGGGTCAGGACAACTCTGAAATGGGGCCAGGAGTCCACCAGCACCTCATGGGAAAATGGGTTCTCCCTGGCCACTGTCATCACAGTCCCCAGGACCTGCAGGACAGGGTTGTTGTCACTGGCAGGGCAGGACAGAGGGGACAGAGGGGTGCCCAGGGTCCCTGGGGTCCCCTCACCAGCAGAGGAGAGGGAGCAGTGGGGTCCCCAGGGTCCCCATCACTGGCAAGGCAGGGGAGAGGGGAGAGAGGGGTCCCCAGGGACTCCGTGACCAGCAGGACAGGGTAGAGGGGACAGAGGGGTCATCGGGGTCCCTGTCACCGGCAGGGTGGTGGGTAGGCTCTTCCGTAGGGTCTCCTCCAGGAGCTGCAGCTGGGCTGGGCACCTCAGGATCAGCATGGCTCCGTGACCGTGGGGCAGGTGGTGACACCGAGGATCCGTGGGGTGCTGGTGGCACTGGGGCAGTGTCCCAGAGTGTCCCAGGCGAGCACCCGTCCCCAGGCGGCCACATGGCTGGCCCGGTGCCCAGTGCCCAGCAGGATGGACCCTGCCCGCTGCCCCCAAGGCAGGGGGCACTCGCTGGCCCGTGACAGCCAGTGGTAACCATTGTCACCAAGTGCCACACAGTCTCCAGACTCCCCCTCCACGGCCCCTCGGGACACACAGACCAGCAGGGTGAGTGCTGGAGGAGCTGGGGACCATGCAGGGCTGGCTACTGTGGGGGGAAGGGATGGGGACAGTGACAGGGGCCATGCATGGTGGTCCTGTCCCCCTGCTATCGAGGGTCTCTCGGCAGGACCATGCAGATCCTGACGTGCCCAACCCAGCTGCAGCGCCTGGAGGGGATCTTGAGGAAGAGCCTGCCCCTCGCCCTGCCGGTGATGGGGACCCCTCTGTCACCCCTGCCCTGTGCCACGATGGGGACCCCAGTGTCACTCATCTGTTGCTATGATGGGGATCCCAATATCACCCCTGCCCTTTGCCCTTTGCCCTGCTGGTGACAGGGACCCCAGTGTCACACCCACCTCCTGCCCTGGTGATGTGTCACCAGGGACCCTTTTGTCACCCTGTGCCCCACACCTGTCCCTCCCCTCAGCTCTCACCCCACACCTGCCCCCATGTCCCCCATATCTAGCCCCCATCCCTGGCCCTGCATCTGTCCCTTCCTTGTCCCCCATCGCTGACCCCCCCTTTTCCCCCAGGTCTTTGGGGCGGTGCTGAACATCAACCGGGGCAACCCTGGCCAGTTCGAGGTGCTGGTGGACAAGTGGCCCGATTTTGGCGCTGTGCTGGCCCGGCCCAGTGGAGAGGTGGCCGGGGGGACACAGGGCACTGCAGAGGGGGGTGACATGGTGCCCTGGCATATGCCAGGTGTGCTCAGGGCACCCGTGGGTGCCCCCAGGTGCCGGTGAACGACAGCTACTGGAACACGCAGGCAGCATTTTACAGGGACCTGGGGGCGTACCGGGAGCTGCTGGAGACCCCCGGGTGCATGCGTTGGGACGCCGCCTTCACTGTCATCGGTGGCCTGGGGACACCAGGGTCCTGGGGGGGTCCTGGGGAGGTCCTGGGGAGGGAGCGGCAGGCTATGAGGGGCGCCGGGCAGCACTGGGAGCGTGGGACACCAGGGAGAGCTGTTGGAGGCAGGGAGGAACTGGGAGGTACTGGTGGAGGGAATTGGGGTGCTGGGGGACACTGGGGATGAGTGTTTGGGTGCTGGAGAGGCACTGAAGGTACGACTTGGTGTGTTAGGGTGGGGTTTGCTGCGTGATGTCAGTGGGAAGTGTTGGGGTGGGATTTAGGGGTGCTGGGGAGCACTATGGTTGGATTTGAGGGTGCTGGGGGGCACTAGGGAATTGCATGGCTGGGTACCCTGGAAGCAGGGTCCTGCAGGCACTGAGGTTGGTTTTGGGGATGCTGGGGGGAACTGGGAAGCATTGCAGTTGGATTTGTGGGTCCTTGGGGACACTGGGGAGCACTGTGGTTGTACTTGGGAGTGCTGGGAGCAGGACTGGGATACTGGGCATGCTGGAAACAGGGTTTTGCGTTCTGGGAATAGACACTGGGGCTGCAGGTAGCCCCTGGGAACACTGAGGAGGACACTGTGGTCATGTAGGGGGGTTGGGGCACAGAAGGGAGGTGCTGGGGGAGTGGGACCCCCTGACATCCCCATCCCCAGGGCTACAGGATGGGGTGACCACGGTGTCCCAGGACCTGGCGGGGAGGAAGGGCATGGAGCTGGACATTGTGGAATACTACTCCTACTGGCACCCAGACCCCAGCACCATGCCCGAGCCCCGGTGAGAGCCCCCCACCCCCGTTCCCACACGGGGACACCCCTGAGCCCCCCACTGACCCCTGCCTCACCCAGGCCGGCCCCCGGGGTGCGGGTGGGCTCCCTGAACCCCTCGCACGTGGACCTGCTCAACGACACGTGGCCCTACGGCGGGAATGCCCGCAGCCGGCGCTACCTGGCCGAGATTTTGGAGCGCTTCCCACAAGTCTGCCTGGAGGACAGCAGCGGGCAGCCCGTGGCCTGGGTGCTGACGGATCATTTCGGGACGGGCACCCACAGCTACACCCTGCCTGAGCACCGGCGGCGAGGCCATATGCAGGTGGCACTGACGGTGGCTGCGCAGCGGGCGCGGGCTCGCGGGTTCCCCACGTTCGGGCACACAGCGCTGGCGAACCGGCCCATGCAGCAGCTGCAGGAGCAGCTGGGCCACCACCGCCTGCCCGGGGTCTGCCGCTACATCCTGCACAATCCCAGCCTGGATAGGGATGAGCCCTGAGGCCCCGCTGTCCCCTCGCTGCGCTGGAGAAAAGCCAGCCTCAAATTAAAGAGCGGTGTGGAGTCTCTGATGGCTGCTGTGGGGTTGTGTGTGTCCCCCCAGCGCTGACCGTTGCAGCGGTGACACAGCTTGGTGGCTCACGTGTCACCACTGAGGGACACAGTGGGGTCCCCTGGGTGTCACCCTGTTCCAGGGCATGCATCTCAGTTATTCTCAGTTCCCCAAGGGAGTGCCGAAAGCCTCAGGCAAATCTGCGCTGGTGGCACCTGCAGTGTCACCCCCTCACCCGAGGCGGTGTCACCACAGCTGGTGTGGGACAGGCAGGCACTGGAGGGACAGTGACACACAGAAGAGAGTGGGACAGGCCAGAGGGTGACGGTGTCACAGCGTGAGTCATGGTTTGAGGGGCTGATGGGGACAGACAGGAGGGTGACAGTGTCCAGGGTGACAGGAGTGCTGGGATGGGGGTGACAATGTCGACGGGGACAGGGAGAACCACAGGGGCGACAGTGCCCGAGGGTGATGGGGGCCGAGTGGGAGGAAACAGTGTCCTGTTGATGGGGAATGCTGGGATGGGGTGACAGTGCCTGGGGTGGCAAGGGACTGACACGGGTGACAGTGCCAGGGGTGATAGGGAACTGAGACAAAGGTGACAGTGCCCTCGGAGTGGCAGTGCGGGGGGTGGCGGGGACAGCTGGAGAGTGACAGCACCCGGGGACAGCCGCGGGGTGCCGGGGACACTCAGGGCGTGGGGGACCGGGACCACGGCGACGGTGGCAGTGGCCGAGGTTGGCAGTGTCCGGTTCCCCAGCCCGGCCCCGCCGCTTCCGCCCGGCCATGGGCAGGGGCGGGGGCGGGTCCGTCCCGCTGGTTCCCGGTATTGGCGGGTCCCGCCCCGTTCCCGGTACTGGCGGGGCCGTGCCAGCTCCATGTCGCGCAGGGCCATGGAGCAGCCCCGGCGCATCACCGACTCCTTCCCGCTGCGGCGGCGGCGGGGCCCGGGGCGGCCCCCGGGCAGACTCAAGGACAAGAAGGACAAGAAGGACAAGGACAAGGTGCAGGTGAAGGTGAAGGTGCGGGACAGTCCCCGCACCCCCTCGCAGCCCCCCCCGGACCCGGCGCTCCTGGAGATGCTGCGGCGCTTCGACCTCTCCTGGGAATACGGACCCTGCACCGGTGAGCACCCCCGGTTCCCCCGGTTTGTCCCGGTTGTCCCGGTGGCCCCAGACTCCCTCCGGCCACGCTGACGCCCCGGTATCCCGCAGGAATCACCCGCCTGCAGCGCTGGGAGCGGGCGCAAGAGCTGGGGCTGAGCCCCCCCGGCCCCATCCGTGACGCCCTCCTGGAGCACCGGGACAACCCCGATGTCACCTACAGGTGGGTGTGGGATGGGGGGAGCGGGGGGCACAGGGCATCCTCTCCCGGTGTCCCCCGCCCTTCCCGCTGACCCCCGTTGTGCCCCCACAGCCTCTGGCACGAGTACGAGCTCTGAGCTGCCGCGCCGAGGGAACGGGGGGGACCATTCCTGACGCCCCCAGACCCTATTCCAGGGACACTGGGCGGATTAAAGCTGGTGTGAGCGAAGGAAGGGGTGCTGTGTGCTGTCTGGGGGGGCACGGGGTAGGGTGAAGCCCTTGGGGTGCAGGGAGTTGCACCCCCCCAAAAAAAGAGCCAGGTGGGGTGTCCAGTCACACAGTTTAAGGCCACTCAACTGGGACCCAGGGAGAAAAATAAGTTATTGGGTGGAGAAGGGAAGGTGGGAATTTTTTTCCCCAGGAAAGGGAGAAAAAGTGGAAAAATGAGGTATAAAATCAGGTGAAAGTGAGTGTAGTGGAGTGAGGCAGGTGACTGGTTTGTGCTGATGTCCTGCAGTGGGGTGGGACGAGTGACAGTGTCCCATGGGATTTGTGTGTTTAAAAGGCCTAATTATCAGCTGTGCTGCGTGCAGAAACATAAATAACAGGATGTGTCTGTTAATTATTCAGGTTACTGATGACTTTGTTCACCAGCTTTTTCTGTTGCTTCATCAATAAAGTGAATAGTTTCTATCCCAAGGCTGCAGTGGAGCATTGGAGCCAGCAGTAACCTGGGATAAGGTGGGATGGGGTGGGATGGGGGGGGAGCCATGCACAGCCCCCATCCCACTCGCACTGCAGGCTCCTGCCCCTCTGGATTGCATTATCCAGCCGGATCTTGTTGGAGCTGCAGTCCCTTGGATATCTTCTACAAGGACATGATTCCTCGGCTGGGCACAGGATGGAGGTGTTTAGGTGGACCCCAAAAAAATAAGCACCCCACACCCAGCCAGCCCAGGGTTGTGCTCTCCTGGTGGGAAGAAGGAGGGAGATTCCCATGCTCCTTCCTTGGCAGAGGGTCAGTCCCAACCTGGTGGATGTCCCAGGAAACGGGAAAGTGTCTGGGATGGCTCCAGCCATAGGAACAGCCCAAGGAGATGGACAGCAGCGGCCTCAGGGGCAGTTCCAGCCAGGAACCTCCTTCCCCGGGAGGTGGGTTTAGGTGGGATTTTGGGATGAAATTCCTCCCTGTGAGGGTGCTGAGGCCCTGGAACAGGATGCCCAGAGAAGCTGTGGCTGCCCCATGCTTGGAAGTGTCCAAGGCCAGGCTGGATGGGGCTTGAAGCAGCCTGGGATAGTGGAAGGTGTACTGTGGGTCTGGGGTGACATAACATGAAGGGACACCATGGTGGGAGAGGGGTGACGCCATCACAGGGGGTGGCAGAGGGAGCACCCGGCTTGTCCCTCCGCTGTGGCCACAGCAGGCTGTGGGTTTTCTGCCCACTTCACTCCTCCGCTGCCGGGCCCTGGGACTGCGCTGGTCCCGCTTCCAGCACCAATTCCAGCCCGAATTCCAGTCCAGGCTCCAGTCCGGGCCTAGGCCGCAACGGTTGCCACGGCAACCAGGAAGTTGTGCTTCTCGCGCAAAGGCCGCCGGGAATTGTAGTTCTCTCCGTGCAGCACAACATGGCGCCGCTGTGCCCCTGTGCAAGCCCACCTCCCGCAGCCCCCTAGAGTGTTCCCTCTGGTCCCTACTGACGGCACCCCATCCTCCAGGTGCTCAGGGCCACAGAGCCATCGGGGGCTGCCATTTCCACACTTTATTGCCAGTGTAGGAGCAGTGTCAGGGTTCTGTGCGTTGGGGGGACTGAGGCAGAGGCACCCCCAGAGTGTGGGCGGGGCCTTCCGGCTCCACGGACGCGCCCCCAGGTACAGGCCACGCCCCCTTGTTGCCACGGCAGCAGGGGTTGTGTCCCCTGCCCCCCAAATTAAGGGGTGGGTTCATCAGTGTGGGCGTGGTCAGGTGCATGGGTGTGGCCCTGGGCGTGGTCGTCAGTATGGGTGTGGTCACAGAAGGGGGCGAGGCCACCATCCAGGCTGGCCTGGCGCACCACCCCGCGCGGGCGGGATGAGGGTCGTGACTTCGGGGAGGGACCCCCAGGATCCTCCACGGCCTCGAACACCTGAGGGGGGACAGCGGGGTCATCCCATGCCGCTGTCACCCTGCGGCCACAACCGCCAGCCACACCAGCCCCTGCTCACCTCCCCGGCCAGGGGCTCCCCCAGCAGCTCGGGGGGCTCGGGGGTCTCCAGCAGGCTGATGCTCCGCATGACGGCGCACAGGGAGATGCGGGGGCGCTTCGAGGTCCCCAGCAGCCCCCCACCGGCTGCCTCCTCCTCGGAGGGCTGCGGGGACGCCAGCGGGGAGGACAGCGGGGACAGGACACTCGTATCCCTTGTGGTGTCCTCCTCGGGGTGTGGCACCCGCTCGGCCGTCCGGGGCTCCCAAAGGCTGCTGTGCCGGCTGCCACAGACCTGTCAATCAGCACCTGGCCACGCCTCTGACAGGAGCCACACCCACTCGGCAGGGTGGGGTTCCTATAGGCTCCTCCCCAAAAGCCACACCTTTCTGGATAGGGCGTGGCCATAGAAGCCACACCCACTCCATATAAGGGGTGTGGTCACAACAGGCCACACGCTCTTATCCCATATGGGTGTGGTTATCTCAGGCCCCACCCACTTGGTCCCTCCCACCTGTCCCCATTCACCTGCTGACACCCACCTGTCCCCACCCTGTCCCCTCTCACCTGGCACTCAGGATGCCCTGGTAGAAGTCAAGCTGGCGCATGAAGCCAGGGTTGGGCAGGATGCCGGGCCGGCAGTGCTGGACATGCCGCAGCGCCCGCTCCAGGGGCCACCCGAACTCCTTCATGGCGTAGGCCAGCACCGTGGCGGCCGAGCGGCTCAGCCCCATCCGGCAGTGCACCAGCGCCCGGCCTCCTGCCGCCCTGTGGCACACACTGCTGGCACCGTGGCACGGGGGACACTCGGGGACACTGCGTCCACAGGGCTCCCAGTGTCCCCCAGCCACCCCGGGGTCACCAGGAACACCATGTCCCCACGGATCCCAGTGTCCTCCATCCATCCTGGGGTCCCCAGCAACATCATGTCCACAGGGCGCCCAGTGTCCCCCAGTTGTCCCAGGATCCCCAGGGTTCCCAGCATCCCCCAGCTATCCCAGTGTTCCCCAGGTTCCCATGCCCCAGAGCTCCCCATGCATCCCAGCACTTCACTCATCAAGACCCCTGCCCATGTCCCCCTCTCCCCCTGCCCCACCTCCAGCCCCTGTCCCTCTGTCCCCCTGGTGTCACCCCCCGTGCCCACTGACCGGACGCGGGAGAGGAAGAGGAAGGTGTCGTTCCAGTGAGGCAGGAGCTCGGCCGCCTCCTCGTCGTACACCCGCACGTTCATGTATGTGAACAGCGCCGGGAAGAAGTTGTCGATCTCCCGCGCCACATTCAGGATGTGGGTGACCCTGCGGTGACACGGGTGACACCCCAGTGGCACCCCATGATGACCCCACGACGATGCCACCCCATGCTCACCTATTCTGCTGCAGCTCCTCCAGGTTGGCTGCGTTCCACTCGGAACCCTGCGTGGTGACAGTGGTGAGGGGTGGGGACACTGCCACCTGCCCCGCCCACCCTGCCCACCCCGCTGCCCACCAGGAAGAGGTGTGGGAAGACACGGGAAGGCCGATCCATCTGCGCCAGCACCAGCAGCATCTCGTTGTCGATGAAATCCTTGTGCTCGGCCAGGCTGTGCCCCGTGCGCCGCTCCAGCTCCTCCCGCACCTGGGCACCACCCTGGGTGAGGGATGGCCCTGCCCGGCCATACCCATCCCCAGGACGCCCTGCCCGCTGCCACCCACCTCCTTGGAGGTGACATTCTCCAGGTCGGCAGTGGCCATCACGTCCCGCAGTAGTGCCCGCACCGCCTGCTCCGACAGCTCCGGCATCACTGGCCTGGCACCGGGATCACCAGCACGGCCTTGTCACTGGTGTCACCTGCCCCACCCAGCCACGCCCTGCCAGGCGCAGCAGCGATTGGCTGGCAGGCTGTGGGGTGTGGCAGGGGTGTGGCAGGCACCTTACCGGAGCGGCGTGGGCGAGGCGGGGCGCACGGACTCGAGGTCGGCCATGGCGAGCCACTCGTTGAGGCAGCTCTGCTCCGAGCCCAGCACCTCCGCGTAGTCACGGGCCCAGGCCAGCGCGGGGCCACCGGGGATGTGCCCTCCACGGGCCGCGTCCTCGCAGGCGCGGTGTAGCTCCTGCAGCACGGCCCTGCCGCACAGCACCTGCCACCCCTGCACTGCCACCGCCACCCCAACACCACCCCACCAGCGGTGTCCCCTATGCTGGCTGTCCCCAGCCACCCAAACCCTCCCCAGCTCCTTCCCCATGACCATGCCCAGGTGCCCATGGTGGTACCCAAATTCCCTGTGCCCACATCCCTGTGCCCAGCATGGTGCCCACCTCCCCATGCCCAGGATGGTGACAGCATCCCTTGTGTCCACTGCAGTGCCACATCCCCCACGTCTGTTGTGGCGCTCAGATCCCCCGTGTTTGTGACAGTGCTCACGTCCCCAGTCCCCAAGGTGGTGCCCACCCCTCTTGTGCTCACCATGCCGCCCACTCCCCCTGTGTCCAGGGTGGTCCCCATGCCCCCCGTGCCCCTGGTCACACCCAGGCCTTGCTCACCACATGGTCTGCACAGAGATGGGCTTGAAGATGCGGGTCTGTCCCCCGGACGTCACGCTGAACCCCCTGGGCACACATGGGTGAGGCTGGGCACCCCAACCCCTCCCAGCCCCTCCCTGTCCCAAAATTCTGGCCTGCCCTTACCCGTCACCGTCGAGGAACACCTGGGTGTCGCTCCAGAGGGGCAGCACCATGCCCAGGGTGCAGCGGGTGGCCCTGGGGCGGGCAGAGGTCAGGGGGTGCCGATGTCCCCCTGACCTCCCCCTGCACCCCGCTCACCCCTCGTGGGCAAAATCCACTCCCAGCAGCGCTGTCTCCACCTCGGCTCCCACCTCCTCCGGCCGCACCACCAGCAGGTACCGCACCCGCCGCGGCCGCGCCGACTCCAGCCGCACCGCCTGCCGGAAAGGGGGGCATTGGAAGGGGGATCTGCCCTTTCCCAGTGCTCCCAGTGACCTGGGAAGAGCATCAGGCTGGGCCATATCCCCTCCTCATCACTTCTCATTCCATCCCTATCCCCATCCCATCCTATCCTGTCCCCATCCCGTCCATATCGCATTCCCATACCCCTCCTTGATGTTCCTGTTTCCATCCCAATCCCATTCTGTCCTATGCTACCCCCATCCTGTCCCCACGTTCATTCCATCCCATCCCCATCCTCAGCCCGGCCCATCCTGTCCCATCCTGTCAATTTTCTCTCCCCATCTTGTCCCCATCCATATCCCATACCCGTCTCATCCCCATTCCTGCCCCATCCACCTCTTTCCCTGTCCTCATCCCATCCCCATGTTCCTGGAAGGGGGGATCCATGTCCTACCAGCCGGATGGCATCCTGGGGGCGCAGCAGCTGCATCATGAGGTGCAGGTGCTGCTCCTGCTGTCCCTGGGCCTGGCTGGGGGACTCGTCCGGGGGCGGCTCAGCCAGGGGGAGCTCAGCAGGGGGGGGCTCCTCTGCAGGCAGCAGCCGTGCAGCCCCCTTGACCATGACGAAGCTCTGCCTGGGGGGAGCAGGAGGGTCCTGAGCACCCGGGGTACCCCCAGAGTGCTCCCCCGAAGAGGGTAGAGCTGGGGGACAGCTGTGTCCCCTCCCCACACCAGTGTCCCCCATCCCAGGCCTCTCACCGCCGCTGCAGCCGGCCACGTCTGGGAACATCTTCCTCCTGCAAATTGGGAGGCAATTCCTGGGGAAAGTGTGACCCCAGGGCATGGACCAGGCTCGGGGGTCCCACAAGCCCCCCTCAGCACAGACACCACAGCCCAGTGACCCCCTAAAGCCCCTCCCACCAAATACTGTGGGCCCCATGGAGGGGCATGGGGGCTCTTTGGGGGTCCCACTGTAGAGATGGATCCATGGGGACTCCCCTTGGGATGGCAGTGAGGGGTCCTGTCCCTGTGCCCCCCACCCCTGGCTGGGTGGAAGTGCTGGAAGGGGGGGCCTGGGAGTGGTTACAGGAGGTGGTGGGGGGGTACTGGGGGACACTGGGACAGCAAAGGGACTGGGAGTGCTGGGGAAAGTGGGGGCAACTTAGGACAACCATCCACACCTTCGTATTCCTCCCTTGACTACGGGGAACACCCAGCCAGGAGCACAGGAAACCCCAGGGCTGAGGGCAGCTCGGCTCCCGGTAAACTCCCAGTAAAGTCCCGTCGGAAGCGCCTGGGATAACCCCGCACCGGGGGTGACCGGAGCAACCTTTCCCCCTCCGCCTCCGCGCTGGGAGCCGCCGGGACAGCGGGACCTTCCGCACTGGGACCTTCCGGAGCACCGGGAATCCCCGGGGCTCCGAGACCCCCCCGCACAGCACATACTCCCCACACCGGGATCTCCCGGACCGGCCCATTCCCCCAGGGCACCGGGACCCACAGGAGCTTCGGGAACCCCCCGATCCATCCTGTATCCCCCGCACCGGGAGCCCCCGCGGTTCTGGGACAGCGCGTACTCCCCCGGGAGCCCTCGTGCCAACCCGCACCGGGACCTCCCGGGGCTCCGGGCCCCCCCGCCC
>VYZT01022276.1:34779-69104 GCA_013400735.1 Pomatostomus ruficeps
GGAACGGGGCGCGGCCGCACCGGGACGCGGGGCGGGGACAGCGGGGCCGGGCGGGGACAGCGCCGCCGCCACGCCCGCCCGGGAGGGGCCGTGACACCGGCCGGGGCACTGGCGGTGTGTGTGACACCGGGTGTATGTGTGTGGCACTGTGTGTGTGACACCGGGTGTGTGGCACTGGTTGCGTGTGTGCCACCAGGTGCGTGCGCCAGCGTGGGGATGTGACACCATAGGTGTGACACCGTCCCTGTGTGTGCCACTGTGTGTGTGACACCGTGTGTGTGACACCGTCTCTGTGTGTGTGACACCGCGGGTGTGACACTGTCTGTGAGACGCCACGGCGGCGTGTGACAGTGGCTCTGCGAGTGCGTGACATCGTGTGTGCCATTCCACACCACAGAGTGTGTGGCCGCATGTGCCATGCGTGGCAACAGGTGTGACCACGGGCGCGTGGCACCGTATGCAGGTTCCCTGTCCCCGGGGCCGGGAGGGGACACCTGGAAGGGACAGGCAGAGCGCTGAGATTCGCTGGGCCCTGGTGCATCAGCGGGGAAGGCACGTGGTGGTGGCACTTGGGGACCAGAGCAGAGGGAGGGTGACAGTGGCCTCAGCCACCCGTGGAGGATGATGCCACCTGCCCTGTGCCTCGCCATGCAAATATCACAGCCCAGCTGCCGCGGGGACCTGGGCCGTGACGTCCCCGCCGGGTGGGGGACACTAAATGTCACCCTGGTAGCCCAGGAGTCTGCTGGGAGAGGGCAGGTTTCCCAAGGGATGTGGAGGGCAAGATCCCCACAGGCCTGTGGAGGACCTTTGGCCCTGGCAGGAGGCGATGGGACACAGGGACAGCTGCCACCACCGAGGGTGCTCCGGTTTCCTCTCCAGCAGCTGAGAAAGTCCCAGTGCTTGGAAGCGGGAGGAGACGGGAGGTGCCAGCCCTGCCCTCATCCCCTCCACTCTCCTCACAGACAAACGGGCAGAGCTCACACTCATGGATTATAGTTGGTCTTTTTTTTCCTTTCAATTTTTTTTGAATTCCAAAAATCCACCTCCAAGAAACGAAGTATTTCCCTTGGGAGGCTGGGATTTTCCCTCCCCCCACACCTCGCCCAGCCTGCTGGTAATACGGTATAAGCAGAGATTTTCTAAAAATCCAGGATGGCAGAAGGTTTAGGAAGCAACGCCCGCCCCCCCGCAAAAAAACCCACCAAACCTAAAACCCCCCCAAAAACCAAATAAAAACAAAAACCCCAAAAAAAACACCCAAAAAAGGAAGAAATAAAAACCACTTGCCAAATAGGTGCCCTCCCTCTGCCCCAGCCAAGAACCCCCAACCCCAACTGAGAGAGCACAAGACTTGGTTTGCTTTTACCCTTAATGCTTACATTTAATTTTAAAGCACAAACATCAGAGATGGACTCTAAATCGCCAACAAAAAAATAGATATTTACAATATTTCTCCGGGGAAGGGAGGGAGGGAGGAAGGGAGGAAAAGGGGGATTGAAACGAAACAAAACCACAACCAAACCCTTAAACAAGTGACTTTGCTTGCAGGAGTTGTCTTTAGGGAGCAGGCTGGGTTGGTTTTAAATCACTAAGTGATTTTTATTATATATAATTCTCTTTTTTTCTTCCTTGTGGATTTGCACCACGCCGGGGTGGTGAGGAGGATCGCACGCCGGAGTCTCTGCGGCTGGAGACGGGGGGGATGCAGCGGGAAGGGGGAACTGTTCCCGCGGAGGAGGGACCCTCTCGCCCCTCTCAACCCCAGCTCTGGGAATTTTCTTTCTCGTTGCAAAACTCAAAAGGAATCCAAAGGAAAAAGAAAAGCTCTAATTCTTCCGACGTCGTTCCCGGGAGCCACCGCCGAGAGGCCGAGGCCGAAGGCTCCTCCTCTCGCCTGGTGGGGGGGTTTCCTGCTCCGAGCCCTCCGGCTCCGCTGCGGCCGCGCTGCCGCTCGTCCCAGGCACTGCGGGTTGTCCCCTCGTGTCCCCCTGCCGGGGACACTCCCCACGGGCCGCCTCTCCTCCCTTATTGCTTCTGAAGCAGCGGGGGGCGGGGGGTGCGGGCTGCCCCCCCGGGGGACCCCTGCGGGGCTGGGGACCGGTGGTGGCAGGGAGGGGACACCCCGGATTGTGCTATCTGTACGCTGCCAGGGAGAGAGCGGGGTGCTGACACCGGGGGACAGAGAGGGGGAGCGTCCAGGCACAGGCAGGACAGGGAGGGAAATAAAATAGTGACCCAGAAAAAGAAGATTCCAACCTTTTTTCCTTTCTTTTTTTTTTTCCTTTTTTTTGTTGTCTTTTTTTTTGTTGTTGTTTTGTTTTTTTGTCTTTTTTTTGTTGTTTTTTTTAAAGTGCAAAAAGCTCTCTGCTGCCCTAGAGAGAGGTTCTTTGGACCGACCATTCATTGCAAAGGAAAATCGGCAGCGAAAAGGGGGTGGGGGGAAGGAGAGGACGATGCCAGTTCGGTCCCAGGCCGCGGAGCAGCCCTCGCCCCTCCGGCCCCAGAGTGCTTCGCGGTGCCGGGAGCTAGGGAGGAAGAGGAGGCAGCTCCTGTCCCCGCCCCGTGCTCACTCACCCCTGGCTGATGCTTCCCGAGTCCTCCCTGAGCTCTGGTGTACCTGTGGGTTCTCCCCTGCTCCATCCCCTTGGACAGACGAGTTATCTCCCAGCCCCTGCTCCCAGGACACGCCGGCCACGGGGCTCCCGCCCTGGGCACCCAAAGAACTGCCCGGATGTGTGGGAGGAGGAGGGGGATGGACAGCAGTCCCTGCAGCCAGACGAAGGGAAGGGGAAGGGAAAGGGGGTGAGAGCGCAGGGAAGCGCCGAGCTGGTGGTGGCACGGAGGGGGACGGGGCATTCCGGCTCTGCTCCCACTTCCTTGCAGAGACCTCGACCCTCAAGCTTTGTGCTACCGGGGAAGTGACAAGTGTTTCAAGGCAAGGAGACGACGGGGAGGAGGGGAAAAGCTGGGGGGAGAGGGTGCCCCATTTCTCTGCACAGAGGCCTCCGTTACAGCCTCCGCCTCCGGAGCGGCCAGCCTCCAGGCCGGGGCTCCCCGCCATGTGCCCGTTCCTCCTCTGGTACTGGCCAGCCTGGCGGGACATCTTCCTCGGCAGAAGTCCCGGGGAAGGAGGAGGAGGAAGGACAGAGGAGCGAGGCCGATGGTGGTCCTGCCTGCCGAGTCAGGTGGGAGGCAGCGGCAGGACACAGAGGGCAAGGGGGGGAGGTGGAGGAGCGGCTCTCCGAGAGGGGCGGGATGGGCTGTTTTCCTTCTCCTCAGTCTGCCCCGGGGAGGGTCTCTAGCTGATTTTTTGGATCAGCTTCTCATCGGACAGGCAGTAGAGGCTGTTGATGGACAGGTCCGAGATGAAGTGCTCACAGGCTTTGCGGGTGATCTGTTTGCAACCCCGCAGGTCGATGAGGGTGATGTTGGAGATGCGGCGCAGGTACAGCAAGGCCTGGTCCGTCAGCTTATTGCAGCCTGCGGGGAGAGCACAGGGAGCGTGAGGGGGACAACTCCAGCAGCCAGCACTGGGATGGGGAAGAAGTCCAGGAGCTGCCTGGAGCAGGGTACACACCTGCCATGTTGAGCTCGGTGAGGGAGTTGCGTGTGGAAGAGCCCACGGCGGTGAGGAGGTTGGCCGACTGGTCCGTGAGGTGGTTGCAGTGGCTGAGGTCGAGGCGGGAGAGCAGGGGCATATGGCGGATGATCAGGCGCAGCGTAGCGTCCGTGATGTCCAGCCCGGCGAGCCGGAAGTCGATCATGTTGCGGAGTTTGCTGCGATTGTCCTGACCTGTGGAGGGAGAGGGAGAAGCTGAGAGTGGACACGCCGCCCTGGGCACCTTCCCTTGTCTGGCCCACCCAGCCCTGGGGCAGTGCAAGCTTACTGGGTTTGTCTGTTGGAGGCGTGAGTAAGTCCCGGATCTGAGGGTCCTTGATTCCTACTGCCCACCGAAGATCGAGGGTCCTGAGAAGGGGGCAGCTGGAGGTACTGAGAGCACAGACCGCAGACCAGGAACAGCCCGCTAGGATGAGGTCCTTCAGGCCTGGGAGAAGGGAGGCAGCTAACAAGTTAGACGGGTTTGGTCGGCTCCGAGGCATCCCAGATCTCCACCATCTTTTTCCAGGCACATGAGGAAGCAAGTCCCCTCCCTGCCTGGGTGATGGGCTCCAGGCGCCCAAGAGCTCCCAGGCTGGCAGGGTGTCTCTCCCCATGATCCGGTCCTCAGGAAGCCTCGGAGCAGGCTGGTGGCAGAGGAAGGGACCCCTCCCCAGCCCAAGCTCACCTGGCAGCCTGTTGACGAGCCATGTAAGCTGTTTTTTGGAGATATTGGTCCAGCTGAGGTCGAGGCTGACCGGCTGCCTTTTGATGATGCCGCTCAGTGCCTGGGGGGTGATGGACTTGCACCTGCTCAAGTCTATCTTTGTCCACAATCTCTTGTCACAGCACCTGGGGACAAGGACAAGGCTGAAAGTTGAGTCCCAAGAGTCCCATGGGATAACAGACAGCCATCAGGTTGCCTGGCTTCCAGGAGGAGCCCAACCCTGGCATGGCCCCGGCCACAGAACAAGGCTGCTCCTCCTAGTTTCCATAGGTGTCCCCAAACATGGGAGGTTGCCGAAAGTGTCCGGTCACCAAGGGCCACCCAGTGCAGCCCCAGCAGGGTTTTGCTGCCACAGAACAAGACTCCCAAGTTGCAGCTGCAGGCCTGCTTGCCCCCTCTGGGTGTTTCTCCTGATCTTAAGGATCCCTACTCCTAGCAGGAAGAGCACTCTGTGTGTCCCACCCCACAGCCCCAGCAGAGTCACTGCTTTGCCAGGAGCAAACTCTTCCTCTCCCATGGGAGTTTGTGGAGACCCAGGACCGGATGGTAGCTTAGCTGAGCCCCTGAAGGTGCAAGCGAGGGGACACTCCTCCAACACACCACTGCCACCAGCTGCTGATCAAAGCAGGCCATTCCTGCCGCCTGGCTGTTAGAGACCTCCCAGTTTCCATTTCCGTCTGTTCCCAAGCCCTCCATGCACAGCTGTCCCGGTGCCAGCATTGTCTTTGGGCCTGCTGCCCCCCGAGGCGTTTCCAGCCAGCAAACCCATGCCGCCTCAGCCTGCCTTCCCTGCCTGCTGGGAGGCGAGGCAGCGTGGAAGGCCGGGAAGGGAAAACACCATCAGGAGGGAAGGGCACTGGCGCCTCACAAGGACACGGCAGGGGACAGCTGAGGGGACAGGAGGAAGGCAGAAAGGAACAACAGAGACTGGTGCAGACGTGGCAGAGGCACCAGGGCTGGCTACAGTGACGCTGCCTGGCTCTGGGGAGCGACGGGAGCGCACCGAGGCCAGATGCTTCCCCTGTTCCCTCTGGATGCCCACCAAGGAGGTGTCCCCAGCCCCAGGACGCGTCCCCACACTCACCACTTGTACCAGGTCTTGCACACCCGCATGCACTCGCAGAGCTCCCTGCGGGTGAGGTAGCGGAACACGGACATCCAGACCTCGCGCTGGACGCAGCTCTCCTCGCCCTCCTGCGCCCGGCCCCCGCGCCCGTTCAGCCGGGCCGCCCCCCCCTCCTCCGCGTTCTCGTCCTCCTCCTCCTCTTCCTCCTCCTCTTCCTCGGCGGCCGCCTCCTCGTCGCCCCCGCTCCGCAGGGGCATCCTGGCGGGCGCGTGGCGCACGACCACGCGCGGCGAGTGCTGCAGGTTGGCCGAGGAGGCCGTGATGGCTTGGAGCTTGGGGACGATCGAAGTGCCGTGGACATCTTTGGTGGGGCGCTGGAGCGTCACGGTGAGGTAGGAGCCGTGCAGCTTGGCTTTCTCCACCTCCGACAGCTCCTTCTTGCCGCTGGGGTTGTTCTCCTTCTCCCGCACCATGGTTCTCTCCGTGGCCTGCAGCCGCAGCAGCTGCCGGCGTTTGAAGCGCTCGTCCCGGCTGGCGCTGTGGTGGTCACTGGGCCCGGCCCCTGGGGACGAGCGCGTCACCACCCCGCGGGGGGATGCGGGGTCGTGGATCAGCTGCAGCATCGGCGTGGGCGAGTTGGGTGGGGGGGTCAGGGGCTCCTCGCAGCTCCGCAGGGGCCGCAGCACCTTGGCTTGCGCCGTGTCGTCGTCACTCTCCTCCACCTTCCGCTTCTGCAGGGAATGGGGTGGCTGGTTAGTGGGAATGGGGCCTGGGGAAGGCTTTTCACCTCTCCTCTTCCCCAGAGAAACATCACAGTGCTGGCAGGACCTGCACCTGCAGTGCCCAGTAGAATCATAGAATGGTTTGGGTCAGAACTTAGGGACACCTTCCACTATCCCAGGTTGCTCCAAGCCCCATCCAGCCTGGTCTTGAATACTTCCAGGGAAGCGGCAGACATAGCTTCTCTGGGCAACCTGTGCCAGGGTCTCACCACCCTCACAAAAAGTAATTTCTTCCTAACAGCTCATCTAAGTACCTCTGGTCTACGCACACCAGCAACAAACATTTTCCTACCCCTTCTCAAAAGGGGCATTGGCTGAGGCTGGGGGTGGCTTCCACTCTGTGCCTAACAGTCCAGTGTCTCTTACAGTGGAATATCTCAGGATCACATGGCAGCAGGATGTGCCCAGGCCCACAAACGCTGTGCCCCCATGATCCTCATTCTCACTGGTCACTGCCCATGCTAGTTGAACACATCCCTGGCAGGATGCAGTGGGAGGGACAGAGGACACAGACCCTGCCTTGCCACAGCACAGTTCCTTACCTGGCCCTTCTCTGAGTCGTCGCCCTGGTAGCACTTGGGGCACTCCCAGCAGTTGGGGAGCTCATCATTGAGCAGCCCTTCCCCATCCATCTGCAACGAGAGGAGGGGGTCAGCAACAGCCCAGCCCCGCACCAGAGCCCCCCTTTAACCAGCAGGTGCCCTGCTCACCTGCAGACAGCCAGGGTGAACGATCTCATTGCAGATACAGCACTCCATGAGCTTCTTCTCAAAGTCCTGTGAGTCCTCGTTCTGATCCACCTCCCCACAAAGTGCACACGTGACCGAGTGAGGCAGCCTGGGCTACAAATGAAAGCGGGGCTGAAACCAGGGCAAGGTAGGACAGCCTTTCCCCTTTCCTTCCCTACTACCTGAACCATGGGGAAGCGGCCAGCTATTTATCCCCCAGGAATCCAACTCGGACTCACCGCCAAGCACTGCCGGAGGACACAGGACTGCTTCATGCGGCCGGGCCCACCAAACTTCTTCATGTCCCTGCAGTAGTGGCACATGCCACACTCGCCCTGCATGCAGGCCTTGCATTTCCGGCAGCGCACCCGCCTCCGCCGGGCGCCCGACACGATGGGAGACACTGTGGACCTGACCGGAGTCGGGCGCGGCGTTGGCTTCATGGTGTGCGGCTTGGTGATGGGGATGGTGGGCAGGCGCACCCGCAGCCGGGCCTGGAGCTTTAGCTGGCAACAGGGAGAGAGAGGAGTGAGTGAAGGGACGGAAGCGCTGCGTTCCACTGGGATCTGGAAGGCTCTGATCCCTGGACCTGGCACTGTGGCTTTGGATAACACGCCTGAGAGCAGCTCTGCTCCCTCAGCGCTCCACAGTCAAAGGTGCCTGGGTTGGTGCTGACCTGGCAGTTTCCCTGGAGCACACTCCCTAATCCCTTACAGCACCCCACACCAAGAACTCCCCTTCCCCCCACCCCCTGCCAGGGCTCAAATGGGTCTGAAAAGGGCTGCTGAGTCCCAAAAGTGTCACGGTGCTCCAACAACATCCACCCTTTCCTTCTGAGGTAAGATCCTCCAGGGCTGTCCTCTCTGTGTCACCCTGCCAGCTGTGCAAGGGGACAAGGCTCAGGTCTGGCCACTCTTTCCCAAGCTCAGGCACACTGGGAACACCCACACCCTCCTTGTTTACAGTGCAGGTAGGACAGCGCAGCTCTCCAGCTGTCACCCTGCATCCCATCAGCCCTCACAGGAAATCTGCTGGCTGCAGCATCCTTCTGGGATTGGCCGTGCTGGGCTGTGCACCGCAGCTGATGGGCTTGGGGAAGGGCAGGCTCCCAAAAACCTCAGCACAAAGATGGGGTTGGGGATATGCCAAGCCTCGGATGTTCCACCCAAAGCATGCACACATCTCCAGGTCTCTTCTCCCAGAAAAGCTGCCCAGGATGCTTGTGCTGCACAAGGATCATGCTGGATGTCCTGGGCAGGGCAGGCAAGCAGAGACAGGCACCCCCAAAGGGCAATCCGAGAGGCTCGTTGGTCTCCAGACTCCCAAATGGAGTGTAACCCACCCTTCCCAGCGTGATGGGGTCCTGCTCTTCCCACAGTCTGCCTGTGAGCCCATCCCCTGGCAGGAAGGAAGCAGTGACCTCTGGGAGCCATCCTGGCAGGCCACAGGAAGGCAGCCTGCGGAGGGGAAGTCCGGCTGCTCCGTGCCTCCATCTGCCCAGCGGGCTCAGCCCAGGCTGCAGCCCAGCTGTGGGCCCTGGGATATGAGCACAGCTGGACAGAGAAGGGCAGGGATGCACGGAAAGGTCCCATTGCTGAAGAGCTGGCTGCTATCCACAGGGAGAGGCTCCCAGGAGAGGGCTGCCTTGCTTAGGGTTTTAAGACCAATCCTGCAGCACAAGGACAGGGACACAAGGGACACATCCATGTCCCAATGAGGGGCTGGACTGCTCTTGACCATCAATCCCACATCTCACCCACCTCTGCCACAGGGAGACCTTCCCTGACACACAACATTCCTCAGGCTATCCACATCCCCCTTATGAATCCAGAGAGCTGCTGGGAGAGCAGGATTGCCCATTCCTCCCACAACAAGATTCCATGCTGTCCAAGAGCAAGCACAGGGCTGGAGAACACGGAGCAGCTGGGGCTGATCTGGTTACCACCCATCAGCTGAGCTGGGATAACCGGCACAGTGGGAGACCTCCGGGTTTGCCCGCAGTGCCATGGAGGCGGCTGCACCCAACGTCCCACCTTGGCACTGCTCCCAAGGCAGGTATGGAAGCGGTGCCACCACACCCCAGGCCTGGGAAATGACTCAACACGTGACACCCATCTGGGTCCCCTCCTCGCAGCTCCTACCTTATCTCTCTTGGGCCACTGGACGATGGGGACGCCTGTAAGTGCCAGTTTGGGGTCGCTGTTCGCGTATTCTTCCAACAGCAGCTAATGGAGAGAGAGGAGGGGGGAACACAGCAGAGAGACAAAAAGCACAGGTGTGAGCAGAGGGAAACACGGCTCCCGCCAGTGAGGTGGGCTCCGACCAGATGCCAAGGCCAGCATGCTTCAAAGGCGGCTGGGAAGGAGCCCTCCTCTCCCCACGCCCGCCAGCAACCATCCTCCTCCCCACATGAGACAGACAAGCTCTGTTGAGTCGATCTGCACCAGCTCTTTCATCAACTGCATTTCAGCCCCGAGGCCCCACGCTGGGCGGTGGTAGAGGGGGAGAGTGCCAAGATTCAGCAGTCTGGGGGGATACTGGGGGAAGGATTCAGTAGGATGGCCCCCTCAGCTGATCCCCAGGCACAGGGCAGCCTGAAGGGTGCAGCAGCAGCAGCAGGATGTGGTGCCCCAGCACCCTCTCCGTGGCCTGGCACAAGCTGCTGGTAGCCGAGAGCTGCTCCCCCGCACTGCCTCGGGGTTTGGCTTTGACTTTGAGGGAGAGCTCCCTCGGCACCGACCGGACTGGCACGGACTGGCACGCTGCCCTCCGGCGCGTCCCCCCCTCGCTCCTGGTGCATGGGGCTCCTGTGCTCACTCCGGTGCTTTCAGACCCCTCGGGTGCAGCGCCCTCCCCACATCCACTCCCCACCGAATTTGCTGGTTGCAAAGGTGCTTTATTTACTTGACGTTGCCATGGTTACGCAGGCAGGAGCCTCCTGCCGGCATCCCGGCGGGCGGTGCTTCCCGCTGCCAAGCAGGGCCAGGGCAGTGGGTGCCCGGCGTGCCCCCTGCCCGGTTTTCCGGGCGTCTGGGGAGGCAGGAAGCCGCAGCCTCCCCTGGGCTCCCCGGCAGCGCAGCAGGCTGCCTTCAGACCTTCCGCCTACCCACGAGTACATCCCAAGGGAAAGGTCAGGGCTGGGGGCTCCCACACGGACATCCGTGGGACTGCAGCGTCCCTCTGCCCGTGGCACCAGGGACGGGGCGGGGGTGGCGGCGGCTCAGGCACGCTCCCCGCCAGGGAGCCGAGGGACTGCGGGGACTCCCGGGTCCTGCGGCTGCATCTGGCTCGGAGCCGGGGTGGGCGACAGCCCCCTGGTCCCCTGTCACACTGTGGCCAGGGGATGCGGCGGAAGGGACCCTGCGAGCACGCGGCCGGAGCACCTCGGCAGCTGTGCTGGCGAGCGTGCCCCGGGGACGGGGAAGGGAGAGGTGAGCCCAAACACCGGCCAGGGACTCCTCTGGGGAAGCAGGGGTCCCCCCGCCGTCCCTTCCCACCCTGTCCGGGACCAGAGCGTCCCCACGTCCCCTCCCCACGCCACGAACATTGCCAGCTGCCTGACCTTGCGCCTCTGGAGCTGCCGAGACTCTGGGGTGAAGTTTGCCGAGCCCTCTTTGTTTCGGTGCCCGCACTGCGAGGGCTGGGGCCCCCTCCCCTGTACCCGGACACCTCCGGGGGCTGGCTCAGACCCCGGCCGGACCCCCGGTGTTCGGGGACATGGCTGGGGGAGCAGCTGCGCCCCCCGCCCCGAGCGCCCCCGGCTCCTCCCCGCCCCCGGCAGCCGCACCGGCGGCCGCGTGCTCCTCCCGAGCCCTTGGGCAGCGGCGGCGGCAGCTTCCTGAGCCGGAGACAATGCTGCTGCGTCACCCACATGCGGTTCCCAGCAATGCTTTGCAACGGGAAGATGGCAGAAGAGAAAAAGGGAGCGAGGGAGCGGAGGGCAGAGCCGCGCTGCTGCAGCGCCGGGAGGGGCCGGGACGGCGGGGATTGGTGCAGGGTCCGGGCGGCGCTGCCCACCGGCCTCCCCGGGATCCCTCCCTCCCTCCGCCGCCGCAATCCGAGAGGCCGGGGCCAGGCTCCCCGGGGCCGGGCAGAGCGTGGCCGAGAGCCCTTACCTCGTCCCGCTCAGGCCCAGCCTCCCCGGCGCCTTTCTTTTGTCTGCTCCGTGGCGGGTTTGGGATCTGGGAGAGCCGGCTGGAGCGAGCGGGGCTTTGGAATGTAGGCAAGGGTCATCCCCCCTGCAGCTCCCTCCAGGGTCTGCACGCCCACCCTCCCGACCCGGAGGGACAAACATCCCGCCAGCCAAGTTAAGGAGCAGCCACATTCCCAGAGGCACCGGGGACCAAACCGCTAGAGGGGGACAGATCCATACCGGGCGCTCAAGGTGTCCCCAAGCAGCCCCAGCCCTCCCGAGACGCCCCCCAGCTACACACCGCAATTAAAATGGAGGAAACTCCTGAAATAACGCCAAACAGCACAGGGGAGCACCGGCTGCTCCCACTTCTGATGCATTCAAAGCATCTGCAGGCAATCACAGCTTTGTGTTCCCAGGAAGCCAGTTGCATGCCGACCTGGCTTGGGACTGTCACCAACTGTGCCACCAGTGACACCTCGGGCCCCTGGCACGGGCTTTCTGTGACCCACAGGCAGGAGCGTGACCAGTGCTAACGTCCCACCATGGGAGAACTTCCTGGCACAGCTCACAGGTCACCCTGAACTTCCTCACCCATCCCTGAGGATACCAGCCCCATTCCTCACCAAATTCGCTCTCTGCCCATTGCCCAGTCAGGCATGTGGGCAATGCCACACCAGAGGCTTTGAGATGAGGTCCTGGAGACAGGATCAGCACTTCTGGGAGAGGCTTCTCCTGTTTCTACAATCCTTGGTGCTCCAACAGCTCCACAGAGAACCCAAATATAACCTGTTTATGCCAGGCCACAGGGGTCTGGCTTTAGACTTGCTGTCAGCTGCCTCATGACCATCCTCCTCCTGTCAAATCCAGTCACGGAAACCAACACACCCCCCAGAGGGGTCGGAAAGGATGGATGGAAGCAGTCAAAAGACAACAGGACCTCTAAAAAATTCCCTCTTTGTCAATGATCCTTCCAGNATGCTCAGGATTTTCAGACAATTCCTGCCACAGAGCTGGAAGCACAATATTGTCACATCCGAAGTGTCACATCCCGCCATGTGACGCTCCAGGCTGAACTCATGACAGGATACATATTTCTCCATGTGACCAAACAGACAGACACCCTGAAATCCCGATCACCGCACAAAAGGCTGTGGGAAAAGGCAGCATTTTCCTGCTCCTGGTGTGCCTGGGGAAACTGGATAGCAGAGGGTGGCACTGGGTGAGCAGATCAAGGTGCCAGGCCTGCAGGTCTGGAGGAGAAAACGCCACGTCCTGACCGCGGGGAGCACAGACCAAAGTGCGGCTTTCCCAGCTTGGCCAGATCCCAGCTCCATCAGTGACCTTACCTGGTGACACAAGGACAAAAGTACCTGCTGCGGTTTGGTGGCCCCAGCTGAAAGTTTTATCTAAAAATGTGTCTTAGGCCTTCTCAGGCTTTACAAGCCAGCCTCTACTGGCCACATCCATCACCTCTATGGAAAATGGGTTTTGAAAGCAGAGGTTTGCTGTGGTTGGACAAACTTGTCCCACTTTCTCCAGCCACTGCAGGCTGGTGACTAAGGATCTTCATGCCTTGAGGATGCTAGTCCTGAGGGACAGAATCCTGCAGCTCAGGATACTTCCAAACCTCCAAGGACAGCCAGCTTCAAGGAGCAAATCCTCAGGGAAGTTGTTTGGGACCACAAGGGCTGTCACCTGCAGCTCATCTGTGAGGTACAATCGGACAGAGGGGCAACTGGGTCACACCAAAACCACAGGCACACCTTTATTACCTCCAAAACATTAAATTCTTTGACCAGGTCTCAAACCCCAACTGAACACCAACAACCTTGAAGGCTCAGCCCTCACAACGCCAGAGACCAGCCTCCTTTTGTCAGTCCCAGGGTGGAACACAGCACCCACAGCTCAGGTGCCTTCAGAGCATCGTGCAGGGCTCAGAAACATGTGTCACATTCTCAAAGGTCACGGCACACACAGGATGCCCAAAAAGCCACAGGAAACCAGAAATTCTGCCCCTAACAGCACCCAGACTCTTTCAGTCAAGACCCTGGGACCCCAGAGTTGCACCCTCTGCTCTAAACACAGCAGAGTGCTGGATTTATGCAAACAACCCACAAAAAAAAAAAAAAAAAAACAAGAAACCAAAAAACCAAAAACCAGGAAACAGCACTTCAGAACAAAAACAATGGCAAAGACAAGGATACATGCATGTCTGCCTATGGATACCAGCTTTGGTACAGGCAAGCTGCTGGACAGATCGCCATCAGCAAGGAGGGGAGCAAAAGGTAACTGGTTTTAGGGACTAAAATGGCTTTCTGGGGAATAGAGTGAAGTCGACATTCCCACTTTAGTGCTGAAAGGGCTAAAACACCAAAGCTCATTGGGTCAACTCATCAGATGAAGGGGGAAAAAATGCCCAAACAATCCTCACCAGCCCAAAATAACTGACTCTTGTAACTCCAGGTCACACCCTGGGCCAGCAACTCAAAGGAACTAAGCCAAATCCACCTGGGGCAGGGAAAAGGCTCCAACTGTCACAGAATCCACAGCCAAAACTGGAAGTGAACTGCATCGGCAATGAGCACTCCTGCACTGACAGCCGTGAGGGACTCAGCCACACTCCTGCTTTCCCAACCCCAAATCCCAGGGCTGTCCCTCAGTTGTAATGTCAGCCTCCTGCAGAGGAAGAGGGGCTCCAGGACAGGGCGAGGGTGAAGCCCAGCTTCCCTGTGGGAAGTGCTTGCACTCGCTCAGGCCTACCTTGACGTCAGCGATGAGGGCGTCCTCATCCTCGATGCCGGTGGGAACACACTTCTTGTGCAGAGGGAGCGACTCCAGCTTGTCCACGAGGCAGCGCAGCCCCTCCAGCTCAAACTGGGTCAGGTGCACCTTCCTGCTCTTGCGGGGACTGCCCCCGCTCGGGTCCCAGGCCTGGCCGTTTTGGGAGCCCCGGCTGGAGTCGGAAGAGTCTATGGATGGGGTCTTCTTGAGACCCGGCAGGCTGCTCCGGCAGCTCTTGCCCAGTTCGTCATAGTCCACATTGGCACCGTTGGCGATGGGGCTGGTGAGAATGGACCTCCTGGTCACGGGGCGCCGGGATTCCTTCCCTGCTCCGTCCTCATCATCATCATCCTCCTCCTCCTCTTCCATGTTCACCGAGTCTGAAGAGCTCAGCTCCATATCTGCCATGATGGAGAAACAGGGAGAACAATCATAGGAGGTGTTCAGTGTTTAGGGGAATCCCCCCAGTCGCCAGAGGCCGGAGCAACAGATACATATGAGGTGAAGGGAACAGAGCAGCTGGAAGAGAACAGCTAAAAGCCCTTCCCATTCATTTGTTTGTGGGAATGCAAGGTGCCAGATATGGAAAAAAGTCCCAGAGGAAGAAACTGCAAATGCCCTAGACTGAATTTCATGGAACTGTGTTGGAAGGGACCTTTAAAGGCCATCCAGTCCAACCCCAGAGCCATGGACTTGGACATCTTCCACTATATCATGCTGTTCAACGCCCTGTCCAACCTGATTTTGCTTTGGAGGGCTTGGGATCTCCAGCTGAAGGCTCAGGACCTTGATGCTGCCTTCATGATGCGAGAAAGAGGATGTGGACTCACGATCGTGAGGTTGCTGAGCCCTCCAAGTAACTTTTTCAGCCCTTTAAACCCTGCATGCAGAAGGCCCTGGCCAGCCAGAGAGAATTCCTGCCCACAGCACCGTGGTGGTCACTGCAACTTCCCCCCACCCCTTCCGTGCAAGGCTTTGAACTGGCAGTGTGCTGGTTTCACAGCTCTGAGGAACCTGGGCTGCTGCGGGGCCAGAGGAGGAAGCAGAAGTCTGGCTGGTGGTGACTTCACGCTCAGAAAAACCCACCCAGCCCTCCCCTGCCTGCCAAGCTGCTGAGCCAGTGCCCTAGCAGGAGGGCGTAAGAAGCCAGTTGGATAGGGGCGAGGAAGGAATAAGGGCTGGACTTACCCATGCTGAGGGATTCCTTCTGGAAGTCCTTGGTCAGGTGGGAGCGGCTGGTGATGCAGTACACGTAGCGCTCCAGCACGTACCAACACATCTCGTAGTAGAAGGGATAACGAAACTTGTTTGGGACCTGCAAAACAGGCAAGAGGATCTGTCAGGCCCCCTTCCCACTGCTGCTCTCAGATGACAGATGCCACACCAGGCCTGGCCCCGTGTCCAGCACGGGTCTCCCACGGGTCCTTACCCGCGTGCGGTCCTCGATGCTGTAGATCCGAAGCTGCATAGGAATGTTGAAGCTGTGTAAGAAATTGCCCCCAAACACCAGCGTGTCCATGGGAGTGTACACAGCGTGGATCCAACCTTGGGGAGAAAGCAGAGTTGGAAGAACTCTTCTGATTCACTTTGCATAGTTTTTTTGTCACCCTGCTGTTATCCTAGATTGTTTCCTAACTGTGTTAGGCCTAAGAACACCAGCATCAAGGGAAACAGTTTTCCAAAGTCTATTCCAACACTCAAAACACCCTCAAAATAACTTAAGTTCCAGCCCTTATCTCCAAGGCTAAGCAACCCAGCCAAATCCAACATCTGGGGAATTCCAGCATGGGTTTCCTTAAGGCAAAGCCACTCAGTTCAAAAGAGGTGTCAGTTGTGATAACAGGACTCAAATGAGTGAGTTGTGCAATCCCTGTTTTCTGTTCCTGGTCCTGCTGTAAGCCACAGCTCTGCAGCGGTGTCACGAGACACCCAGGAAGCTGAGGAGCTGCCTTGGGCCAGCCTGTCCTCAACCTCCACTGCTCCATGTGTCAACATGACAGGACCTGGGAAAGCCTCCTTTAATAATTAATCAAATGTGATGTGAGCCAGCCACAGCTTTCCTAACACTTGGGCTGGATCCACGATGCCATCACAGGCATGTTTTGGGAGGTGGCAAGCAAGAGGACAGAGCCACATCACATCTCCCTCTCCCAGTGACTCATGAGGGAACTAAATCCTCTCTGTGTTCCAGGAGCCTCAGTGTTGCCAAGGCCAGGATGCCCCTGTCCACCCTGGGGGTACCTGAGGGGATGACAAATGTGTAGCCCTGCTTGAGCTCGATGCGCTGGCACTCTGACACTCTGTCCCCAAGGAAAATGTCTCCCTGCTTCCCTGAGAGAAGCCAGTTTTCATAGAGCTCCAGGTTCTGGGGTGTGGGAGGGATCAGCCAGAAGATCTGCAAATAAAGACAACACACTTATGTAAGCCACCACATAATGAACAGCTATGGCTTCTTCCTAACATGTGAATCTCTTCCACTCCCCTCTCCCTGGGAACTTCTCAGGAAAATGATTTGGACAGCTGCCCCCCTTGAGAGGACAAGCAAGGTCTTTCCCAGCGGGACGCTGAGTGCTACAGGTAGCCTGAGCTTGGGATGCTTTTTAAGGTATGATTTGCATCAGTGTCAAGAGGTACAGAGCCCAGGACAGCCACCAGAGTGACAAGAAGATTTACCCGAGCTAGAGCCACACCTGAACTAAGGATTGGCACCTGTCTGGCTCCATGCAATACAGACAAACAAGGTTAGGGTGGAAAGACTTCAATTTGCTCTCTGGGACTGGCATCCTCAAGGATCAACAAGGGAATAGACCAACAGCCACTCTCCTAAAGCACCTGTAGCTGTTCCCATAGGGACTGTCCTACCTTTCCCCCTCGGTGGATGTGGTACCACACAGAAGTGCCACCAAAGTCCACGTGGAAATCTGTGTAGCAGCCCTTGACACTCATCAGACAATATCTGGTGGAACACAAGATGAGGAGAAGGTGAACATGAATGGTGATCCATGTTTTGGAGCAGATATGACACATTCCAAGGGAACGGGCCCCCCAAACCCAGGCTGATGGCTCAGAGCACTGCCACAAACCACACAACCCCCCTTCCACACAGCTAAAGGGGATTAAATAAGTGACTGTAGTGGCCTTACAAGCGTCACTCACAAAAATAAACAGGGAAGCTCTTCCTCCCCCTTGCCCTTGGTACAAACTGCAGCTCCCTTGGGCAGTTTTCCTGCAAGGGATTGTTTGCTGCCTTCCACAGCTCAGGAAGTCACTTACTTCTGCACCTTTGGATACTGCATCTCCAGGATGGCATTGGTAGACTCTGTCTGACTCTCCTTCAGGTGCCTGGGCCACATGTTATCAACCCAGTCAATCAAATCCACCTACAGCAGAGAGGTGGGAGATGTGAGCAGAGAAAAAAGGGGCACAGCAAAGTCTTTTGTTACCCCAAGGCTGGCAAATCCCTTTTTGCTCCTTCCCCACACCCAGCAAGTTTCCCAGTGCCACTGGGACAGTCCTACACATAAAATACTTATAACCAGATGTTCTGATGCCAGCGCTGGGCTTCCATAAAAAATACGCCAGACAGCATCTCCTGGGCTAGGATTCAACTCCCTGAGCTTCAGGAGAGCCAGAGATGTCCAGGTTCCCTCTGCAGTTAACAGAGAGAAGTGACTGGCCCTACACAGCTGTCACTTCCCCTCTGCCGACTGCAGAGGGAGTTCGGGATGTTCATCCCATCCATCCCACCTCCCACAACTCATTTTTCCACCACAGAACGGCTTCCTGCCCCTCTTCCAGCACACCTCCAGTCCTGGCCTTCTCTGCCCTCAAAGATTTCAGCATTTTGCATCAGGAACTCTCACTGTGCAGAGTTCAGACTTCCATGTCCCTAATTGCTGACAGCCAATGAACAGGCCATATCTCTGCAGAGTGACATGCCAGGGACTTGGCCATGGTCACCACAGCCTGACTAGGAGATCAGCTCCAGCGGCTTCCAGACTGACATCCCCGCTGAGCCCAGACATGTTCGGAGCAGCCCCTCTCCTCCCGCATCCCAGTGCCAGGCTGCACCTCGCCTTCAGAGCTCCAGGGGAAGCAGATCCCTGCAGAGGGAAGAGCCCCACTCACCGTAGCAGGTCTCTGCACCAGGTTCTCCAGTTTGGTGTGGCTGAACTCCAGGCTGATGACATTGTAGAGTTTCTCCCGCTCCTCCTCCGGCGTTTCATAGTAGCGTGCCCACTGTGCCATGGACATCTCGATGTCCCGCTGCGTGTTCACATCCATCACATCCACCATCCGTCGGCTCCCTGCCACGACAGACATGTCACTGGATCCGTCCCTGCACACCATAGGCTCCAGGAGCTGAGATCCCCAAAGATCCCAACCACACAAGCAAGTGCAGGGTGGCTCCGGACACTTACCCACACACAGCCGCACATCGTTCACGCTGAAGTCCGGATCTGGCATCCTGTGGGACAAACATCTGGCTAAGAAAACCATCAAGTGCTTCTGGCTGCACACCCTGTGACCCAGGAATTGGCACCCTGAAAGTACATCTGTGCTGCTTTGGTGTTGGAGAAAGCCGTGGAACTGGATATCTGGGAGCACAGGACTGGGGTGAAACACTAGAACAAACTTCTGACTCGGGAAGCAGACTTGGGAATAGGATGTACCATCTCCAGAGCTGTTGTACAGTCACTTCTGGCAAAGGAGCCAGCAGGCCTTGAACGAAGCAATCCCAGCTCTCTTTTAAAAGGCCGCTCATGTGAGTTATCCCAATCCAAAGGCACGGCCAGACCAGGACACGCAGTATATTCCACTGACACAGCAGAACCACGCGAATGTTTGTACTGGCACCCTTCTCTGTACAAACACTGCTGTCACAGGCAGAGCAGGCTGGCAGCCATTAGAGCAGCTCTTGACCCAGAGAAATACCCCAAAGCTCAGGAGAAATCCAGTTTCAGCCACACTGTAATCCCCAGTATCAAATCTCTGCCCTCCCAAGTCACCCAGCAGTTAGAACTGAGCCTGGCATGACTTCCTACCCAATTCACCCCAGCACAGAACATCCTGCACTGGATGAGATGTCACCCATCCGTTCACAGCCAGCTGAGCGAGTTCGGAGCAGATCCTGGCTCTGAAAGTTTGTGAGGGGTCATTTATTCCTCTAATCTCTGCATGAACCAACCCCAAAAAACACTGACCCAGTTCACACTTAAACCTTTAAACCTCAATGGATGTACTGCAGAGAGAGGCAGAGAGGCAGACAGCAGTTTAGAAGTTCGGAAAATCAGGTTGGAATTCTGGAAAATGCCAGAAATACTACAAATTGTTTGACTCTCTGGCAATAGATGCCTATGTTACTAGGAAAGAAACCCAGCCAGACATTGCATCAGAGCTGCACTGGGACTTTTCCAGCCATTTGGTGGAATTCTGATCACCTACAGCCAATTCAGTCCTCTCATTTTCAGTCCAAACAGACTAGGAAGAACGGGATAACCGAGCTGGAAGATATTTCTCTCTGCTCACTGCACATAAAGAACAGCGTGGACACGACACAGTCAAACCAGCTTGGCAGAGGCGAGATCAGATCCCACACAGTGTGGAGAGATGAAGGAATTGGGCCAGAGTCACCCACCACTCCATGCTCCCAGCACTTACTTTATCCCCAGGCCGTCCGAGCTCCTGAAGATGAGTGGGTCCCTCAGGCCACCCCGCTGGATGTACTCAACTGTGAAGTCTGGTGTGGCGAGACAAGAACAGGGAAGGTTTAGGAGAAACTCCTTCAGAGGATTATAGACACACTGAGGTTAAAAAGGATCTCTGGAGATCCCTAGTCCAACTCTACTCCTCACTTTTCTACACTCCTTCGGAAATCCTGTAACTCCTTTGCAGCAGTTCTAAGAGGCAGCATGGTGTGTGCTGCTGACAGGCCTCAGACAGGCCCCCTAAGGAGAGGGGGATTTGCTCCTGACAGGTGAGCAGCCTGGATTTTGGTGCTCCCTTCCCTAGGAAGCTCAGAGCCAAGCAAGAGATGCCTTGCAGAAGCGCCCCTCCCTCCTGGTAAATCCTCGTGAGGGGCTGTGTGATGAAAAGCCATCCCATGGAGCCGTGTGCGTGACGAAAGGAAGGGGAGACATCCCACACAGGCCTTGAATTAAGGATCTGGTGGACACGTGGCTGCAATTACAGGTGCTGATCCAGGCAAACCCTCCCATTCCTGGCTGCCACGTGTCCCAACAAGCTGCAGACTGGCTCTGTGCTCTCCGGAGCAAGCAGCTTCCATGCCATTCCCCACACACATTCCCTGGGACCAGCAGTCCCAAGACAAACCTTTGCCTTCCATGAAGACCACGAAGGTGGAGTTGAACTTGTTGGTGGACAGCTTTTCCTCGAGGTCAAATGTCCTCTTCCCTTCAATCTCATCGTCGGAGATGCCGTCGTCCTCGTAACGCCGCCGCATCGTGCCACGCTGAGGAGAGAACACCAGGAAGGGAGGAGTTATGGACAGGAGGAACAACCACAGCCTTATCCCAACCTAGCACAGCTCAGCCACGGCCTCTAGGGGTGCCCAGGTCTGTCCTGAACCCAAAAGACACCACTGAAACATCAGCTTAGCTCCTCCTCCATCCAGGTTTGTGCTAATTGGGATGTATGGGAGACAGATAATCACTCCTAATGAATTCCAACACGGAAATACAGGAGGAGGGGAGAGAGTTTAGTGTAACTGAGGCAAAGAACAAAGAATCAGTTCCCCATTTCTACATGTGCATCAGTATTCTGCTGCACTGGAGGTAAAGGCACTTGTGAATTTAAATCTCTGCCAGAACACCAATAATAAAAAAACGATTCTCAAGTTTGCATCTTTGGCTGTGCCTGTACACAAAAGGTGATTTATTCCCCTGTTTGCGTGGGGAGGAATAGCAGAGTGGAAGGAACCCTCTTCTTAGAGGGTCTTCTAAGCACATCTGCACAGGGATTCCTGACAGACATCCTCTTCTGGCACTGCCGGATCTGGAAGAAATTACTGTCCCCAGCTGCTGGCCACCTGGCCAGAGAGCAGAGCCCTGCGTGGGAATGCTCCCTAAATCCCCTCAGATAAAAGGCAACCTGCTCTGAATTAGCCAAGCTGCCTTCCCCTAATTGGGGATGTTCCCATTATCAAGCGTGCACACCAACTGCTGGGCCAGCAGACAGCCAGGGACGGGATGGGGCAGGAGGTGACACAGCTGCTGGCACCTGCCTGCAGCAGCGAGGGGCAGTGTCACAGCCCCAGTGACACCACCAGACCAGCCAGGGGCTGTGATGGCCTCACTGGAGAGAGAGGAATGACTCCCTCATACAGAAGCACTGCTTTAAATAAATTTTTTAAAACGAATTAGATGAACCACTGCAGGAGCACGTAGGGACACACAAAAAAAGGCTTTTCCCCCACCCCCTCCAACATTTAATTTTAACTCCCAGTTTCAAGCAGGCTGATGGGTGCACAAGGAGTTCCCCTGTCATTAAGACAGAGTCACTCACCTATTGTTAACAGCCCATTGACGGTGCTCAGCTTTCCAACCTCCTTCCCAAAGACCTGAGTGACAGGGACACAAGCACCTCATCAGCCAGGCAGGAACAATCGGCTGCTCCTCAATGGGGCACTTGAGGGAGAGTCCTCAGGATCCTGCAACCAGGATCTGCCCAACGGCCCCGAGGATTAAACAATCTGGAAAATGATTGCTGTCCTTTGTCTTAAGCCACCCGCTAAAGATGAGTGGGATCTCCCTGTTTTTAACAACACAAAAACTCACTTTATCTACAGGTTTTTACAAAGACACTAGTATAAAGGCAGGAAAATGCATTTAAAAAGCACAGACATATGGGGGTGGCATCAGCAGAAGTGACCTATTCCTTGGGAACACCTGGAATTTCACACTGCTATGGCTGGGCTGCACACACGAAAAACTGGAACTCCCAAATCCTCACCCTGCCTTTAAACTGAGACTGGCTCTTCCAAGGGGATGCATCAGAGCCTAGAGATGTAGAAGTATTATTATCGTGTTATACTGGAGGATTAACACACCTTATTAAGCACTTTTCCTTAAAAATCATGGAATCTGTTAGCCCTGTGTGGTGCCCAGCTTTAAAACGAGGGCACACAGCAGGGAGGGCTCTGCCCCGTTGCAGGATTTAGGGACAATGAGCCAACATCATGCTCAGCTTTTCCTGAAGAACCCAGAATTTTGCGGAAAGGCCCATTTCATCCTATTCCTTACTAAACAACACCAGGGAAGTTCAAGACACACCTATGCCAGGCAAGGATGTGAATCACCTTCCAGCATGACCAACTTTTCACTCTTCCCAATCCGAGGCGAGCCTAGGACTACAGATCCCAGCAGGCAGCTCTCTGTCATTAATCAGAGGATGTGCAAAATGAAGAGTAGGATTCTGCACCCCATGGTCTCACCTGCTTTCGGATCAGGTGGGTGGTGGCTCATTGCAGGACCAGGCTGCTTTTTGACCTGCTGCCTTACTCCAGACACTCACTTTTGGGGGGAAAAGCAGCTCTTTTGCCTTTGCTGGATTCAAAACCTCACCTTTCAGGGGGAAAAGCTTTGGCAAGAAGAGGCTGTGTCCAAACCAATCCCTTAATAGCTTATATTTGACTTCCTTGATTACACTTAACTAGGAACAAGGGTTACTGCACTGGGCTGGAACTCAGGTGAGTCCCATTTGAGGATGAACCTCAGGATATCCAGGCCGGAACGCAGCTCCAGCCACAGACACGATGACCAGGCATTGTCTGTCCTTCTGGAAGTGGCACCAAGCCAGGCTCTGGATTGTGCAGAGCAGCTCATTCAACAGAAATGTGACCACGTGGCCGGGCCTGATCCACTGGTGCCATGGGTGGATGCTGGAGATGCACTGTGGGATCAGGGAACTGTTTGGACTCTTTTTCCAGATCTCCTTCAAAGCACAGGCTCCAAAGCAAACAGGTTGGAACCTTCAACCCAAACCACTCCATGATAAGGCAGGCAGCCACAACACAGAAGTGCAAACACCAGGAAACAGGCAGGAACACCTTAAACTTGAATCCCTTTGCAATGAGGAAACAAGGATACAAAACGCAGAAGGAAGGGAATCGTGTCCTCCAGCTGAGCAAATTCCAAAGTCTATTGCTCCTGTCATCGGCAAAGCATCAGCCACAAAACCCCTCCAGCTCCCAGGCAGATCAGCTTCGCCTGTTCCTATGGGCAGGGAAGAGTCCGGCCTCCTAATTGGCCCAGCATGGAGGAGAGCGGGATCCCAGCCGTGGCTGAGGACCCAAAAGCACAATGCAAACAGCTCCCATCCCATCGGACACAGCCGGGGCCACGCTGCTTTCATGTCATTGTTGTCTTGGGAGGGTGGGGAAAAACAATATTTCTGGGCCCCAGAGCAGGCAGGAGGAAGGAAAGGCTTCTGTGCTTCCAGGCGTGCGTTGTGGGAGAGGCAGCATCTGCGGGAGTTTTCCCCTCCTGGAGTCTGCAGCTTCCTCACAGCACAGTGACACAAACCACAGACCCCAGGTCCCCAGATCGGGTCTCTGTACGAGGACAGATGTGCTCAGTGGATGCTCCAAGATCCCCTTTCTTCTCTGATGTGCCATAGAGGGAATTGCTGCCTGGCTCTAGGTAAAACCTGCAAAACCATGGCAGGCTAATGCCAACCTAACCTCCCCACTATTACACACACAGAGCTGTGCAAATCCTTCTGACGGCACCAAGTTTGACCTCTTCCCGGGAAGAGCCGCCTACCTTTGTCCCACAGCCTGTGCCAGGGATGGGGCTTGGCTGAGTACCCCTTCCCAGCACATTCCTACAGCCCATCCAGAGAACACCAGCAACTCACAGACCTGGACTCTTAGACTAGAACTGAGCCCTTCCAGTATCAACCAGTTCAGCCAGGGACACACGGCTTCCCCAAAGGAGATGAGCAGATGCCCCCAAAACTGCCACCTGTGACAATGTTCCGGGTGAAGTTCAGCTCCAGTGAAGCAAGGGACAGAGTCAGGCACATTACATTATCTGTCAGACAACCTCAGCTTTCAGTCTTAAGCAGCGATATTTAAATATCACTTTGTTTTCCCAGCTTTCTCTTAGGATTCAGGCGTTTTTCATCCTGCAGAGAGTTTTACTAAGGAAGAACTGACAAGTGCTCCAAAGCCTTTCTCTCTGTGTCAGGCAGGGTCAAGATAAAGGCAGTTTATTCATCCTCCAAGACCAGACAGCCAGCAATTCCCACCTAAGATAGCTGTCCTTCACCATTCCTTTCTGACCCTCCTGGGTACCATTCAATTAATGGAGGAAATCGGAAGCATGAATATTAATCCTGCTGTCAGCTATCCCTTCTATTCTGATCCTTTCACCTGCCTTCTCCTTCGCCCGAGGATTCCACAGAAAGTGCCTCATGCAGCTCCACAGCGGCATTCTCCAAAATCCTTCCTTGGAAACCTCTTCCCATCAGCAAGCGCTGCCTCCATGGAGCACAGCTCCCTCTAACAGCAAAGGAGCTGACAGTCAGCTGAAGAGAGCCAGAAAGCTCCTCTCCTGTGAGGCTTTTTTGAGGGAAGAACGAGTACAAGGTCACATTTGAAAAAAAGAACAAGCCGTCCTTTCGCTGAAAGAGCCTCATGTATTTAGAGAGTGAAACCAACACACACCACAGTATTTCAGTCACTTCCTGTCCTGTCTGCTGCCATCCCCTCCCTCAGCTCCATCTCCAAGTTGCCAGGAACCTCTTCCTGCTGTGCCACAGATCCTTCCCCCTCAGGAGACCAGAGCACCCCTCGCTTTTTCTCTCCCTGTGCTTGTTGTCTTTCCAGAGCAGCTTGCCTCCCACAACCCTCCTTTATGCCTTTGACACGAAAAATGCAGGAAAGTTTCACCCCCATTTCCAATTCTAAACTCCCCTTGTTGCAGGTTTTAACTTCTCCCTGGCTCCCAGATTACCCATAGAACAAGTATGACTTACCAGGGCATTTCTTCCTCACCCTATCCCTTTGTAGGTTTATTTTGCTGAAATGCACCCAAATTGATAATAAATCAACCAGCTCAACTCTCCTCAGTTTAGGAATTTAACTTCTCACATATTTTTACAGCAAACAACTGTGGCTCTTGTCTAGATAAATCCAGACCTGCAACACTCAAACCTCTTGATGAGTGTTCTGATCTCGAGCGAGTACCTGAGGCAAGTCCAGAATTCTGCCTCTGAGACCTTGTGCTGAGAATCCCCAGCAATTTTAGCAGTGGGAAAGGGCTCCACTTGTCCAGGAAGGCACAAGGCAGCCTGACAGGAGGATGGACAAGCGGGGAAGCAGCCAGGCTGTGATCAGACAGACCCAGGGCACAGCAGCTGCCAATGCCAGAACTGGCTGTGCAGGGAAGATCGCCCCTTGCCAGTGTTTCCAGATAGAGTGTGAAGAACCAAGGCACCAAGATTATGACACCCAATCAGCAGCCTGCCAGGTCACTGCTTATCTTAAGCACAAGAGCTTTTCCTTTCTATATCCCTCTCCTCTCCAAGCCTGCACCTCCCACTTCAGCTCCTGGGCTGGGCTCTAAGCTCTGGAGCACAAGCACAGCACAGAGGCCGCAGGTTCCTGCCCTCTGAGCCCCTCCCACTTTCAGTCCTGGACTCCCTGCTCCCCCAAATATGGGAGGCACCACTCAGGATCTGAAGAACAAGCACAATCCCCTCAAGAGATCCAGGACAAGAGGAACCACCAAGCTGAACTCAGGTTTAATGCCCCTCACCATCTCTCTTAAAACCTGGAGAGCGGAATGGGCGTACCCCAGGTGGCATTCCTGGACAAAGACAGACTCAAAGCATCAGGCTTAAGAGCAAACAGAATCTACATAAAACTGGAGCCCTTCCAGGCTTCCCAGCTCCAGAAGGGATTCCTATCACGAGCAAGGCTGGCAGCGTTTCAGAATGACCGGGGAGAACGCTTTGGTTTGCACTTTTGGGTTACAAAATTGAATGTACACAAGGAGTAATTGGGGAATTGGAGCAAGGCAGGTGGGGAGGGAGCACAGAGGGGCCAAGGAAAGCTCCAGCAGCTGCTCCCAAAGCACACACTGACCAGCCACAGCAGCGAAACCACGAGGCAGAGGAACATGCTAGATCAGATCACAGATGGGCAGCTCTGGCAACAATCCCAAAAAGGAAGCGCTGCTCCTACGAAAGGACACGGCTCCTCACTCCAGTTACCTGCAGCCTGTGTCACACAGAGCCACTGTCCCAATGGGCTTCGATGGCACTGCTAACCCCCAGCCTGCCCATTCCCACCACCAGCCATGGCATCGGACAAATCCCACCTGGATTCCATGAAAGCCTGAAGCAGCTCTTGATGGACCGTCAAATCCTCCACACCATTTCAAGGCTGCATGCTGACCCTCAGAGCTAAAAGCCATTCTTTGACATTCAGCTTTCTCATTTCTGGAGAAAACCCCTTGGATTACAGCCCACTCCTTCCCAATCAGGAGAAATCCAAGGAAAAAACCCTGTGTGGAGCCCTTTTTCCCTGCCAGGTGTGCTCAGCATGTACCCTATGCAGTCAGGCAGACGAGCACTACCAGCTCTGCTCCTCCTTTAGCTTTGTGCAGGAAGGCAACAGAATCTCTCCAAAATGGAACAAAATGGACCAAACCGCTCCAAAAAAGGCTGGCTTGGAAACTGTACACATTTAATCCATATTCCCACCACTGAGCCCACAGAGACGGGAGGCAGAGACCCAGGACAAGGGACAAACAGAGCCACATGCACTCAGAGGTGCAGTTGATCCAGGAGTAGCAGGTCAGCCCTGAGTGACTTCACTCCTCGCTGGGACAGGCAGAGCACCTCTCTGTGCCCAGCACACAGTGAAGGATCACTGGACTATTTTATCAGGGAAGCACTCACCCTCCAAATTTCCCACTGTCCCAATCCAACTCTGCAGAAACCTGTTGCCAGTTCTGTCCCATCACGCAGCCTCAGCAAGGCTGGACCACAGGAGTACTGGGATAACAAAAACACAGGAAGCTTTGAGGTTTGTACTGCAATTCCTGCTCAGCTGACACTGTTTTTTAAAGGGAACAGCAGCAGGCTGGCTGCATTGCAGGCTATAGGGCTGAGGATGCTCAGGGAGAGGGAAAACAACCCAGGGCCATTGGGAAGAACATGGACAGCGTGAGAATCCAGCTACTAGGAAGGCTATTTCCTCTGGACTCTGTGCTGTTACACCATCCCTGCACACACTCCCTCCCCCTGGCTCTGCTCCATAAGGAGCCCAGCACTCATCCCTTCCTTACTCCAAATGGGGCAAAGGGGCTCAGTGACACATGGAAATATTTATGCACAGCAAATTGAAGACACTGAGGCAGCCTGACCTTAAAGGCACATGCACTGCCAGCCCTCTCCTTTCCACTTCCAGCTGCCTCAGCTCGATCCCAAGATTACAGCTCCCAGGAGCCAGGGGTACATGGAAGAACTAGGGGGACTTTTCCCAAGTGGTATTTTCTCCCAAAGTCTGGCAGGACTGGCTAAAAGACAAGGGGATTGTTCATTCAGCTCCCAACCCTGAGGACCAGCACGAACAAAGCCCACAGAGCCTCTTCCTTGACCTAAAAGGGTGTGTGGGGGCAGCTTTATTAAAACCCTTTAGTGTACAGAGCGATGGCTAAAACATGGAAAATCCACTACCCTGCAACCCTGGGCAGATCTCAGCCCAAAAACTTCTCTGGTTCAAGTTCCTGGAACTTCCAGAGGGATTCAGAATCCCTGGAAAGCCAATTCATGCTGTTTACTCCCAGTGCTGTTGCTACAGCAACAGAGACGCACAAGCACGGACACAGGAACAGGACGGAATCCCTGTCCAACAGATCCATCTCCTCTCCCCTCACCATGGATTCACAGGATACATTGTCACCAGGTTTACCTGAACCACCTCAAGTGGCAGAAAGCAACACCCACAGCCAGTTATGAATATTCCCCACCTGGTTCCCAAGAACTCGGAAAGGAGGCAAAAAGGGAGGATCAGAAGCACAGGGAGTTCAGGCCACTGTGGAAAGGGAAGAACAACAGCAAAGTTCCTCACAGCCCCCTAAAGGCTCAGCCATAACTTCCTCCCCTGGAATCAGCAACACTTCCCTCAGCAGCAGCACCAGAGATCTCATCCTGAACGGAATTGCTTCCCTTACACATTTTCAGAGGACAAGATTAGGGGAGCACCTTTTTTCTCCACCTTCACCACCTTCCCAGGTGTGCCCTTTCTCCCCCAAATCCACCCAGTGACCTGTAAATCCCTGTCTGGGCGGTTTCCAAAAAAAGAAAGGCACTGGGGGCACAGGGACTGCTCTCCTGACTTGTCAGTGTCACCTCCAGCTGGGATAACCCTGGGAAAACCTACTCCTGGTTATTATAGGAACATAAATGCAGCCTGCAGAGATTGTTTGGTAACTCACAGGTAACTTGAAGTGTTCCTGTGGTGTCTGGCTCCTTGCTCAGTCAGCACTGCAGCTTCCAGGACACACTCAGGGCACAGCCAGGCTTGGGACAATAAGAATCCAGCAGATATTTACCTCCTGCATCCCTCTCTGCTGACAGGGAACTGCATCCACTTGGTTTCAGGGACGTATTCTCCCAGGGACCAGCACAGTCATGCATCTGGCAGGATCTAAATGCTCACAGGGATTTCTAAAGCTTTCCAAGAATAGCCTTCAGTTGCTGCTAGCTTCCACCAAAGCCCTGCCCAGACCAAATCTGAACAGCCCCTGAATTATTTAGAGCTCAATTATAACACCTGGGTCATTTGGAATGACTCATTTGTAGTGCTTCCAGTTTGAGGCATGTGGGAGAGATTAATTACCCCCTTGCCCGGGTCCTGTCTAGACTGGGCAGCTGAGGTGTGTCCAGCAGACCAGGGACATTTGCCCAGGCTGGGTTTCACACAGGGCACAGAGGAACTCAGGGAAGGAGCTTGGCTTGACAGGAATTGCCAGTGTCACATTTCAAATGTGGGGAAGAGAGAGCAGGTGATGTAAAAACTCCCAAATTCTCACCCAGTGCCTGGGGCTCATCCCATGCTTCGATGTCTGCGGGGAGCAACAGGGGCAGGGTCACCCCAGCACACTCACATGAGTCCCAGATCAGAGGGAGCAGCCCTGGGAAAGCCAGTATCCTGCAGGACTGGCCTCTGTCACCCCCCAATATCTGGGAATGATAAACACCAGCAACCAAAAGGGATCATTACTTGGCAGTGAGCAGCTTTACAGGACAAACAAGAAGGTGGGCTGAACCTGCCGGGATTGCTCCTTGCATCCCACTGTTGGGATACCGTGAAACATTCAGGATGGAGTAACACAGGGAAGGCAGGAAGCTGCAACCTCCTCTTTTCTATCTTACCTGACACAGGCAGCCCACAGCCTGCTCTGCCTGACCTCCCTCTCTCAGCTTTGAGGCCATTTTTCCCCCAATCTATCCCTATCCTGTGAGAAAAATTGTCACAAGTGTCCTGTCAACATGTGTGGGCCTTCCTGGTCCCATGGCTTGCGCCCTGCACTGACAGCACCCCATCCATCCCACAGAAAGGATACAAACAAGTTGGAAACCACAAGATTCCAGCTGCTGTGATTCCGGGCACTGGCCAGAGCCAGCAGTGCCATCCCTCAGGCATGGGCTGAGCTGGGATCGCTCCACAGCACGCAGGGCTGCAAGAGGAACCCTGTCCTGCGCACTCCCCAGGCTTCATCCCCCAGCTGATGGCTCCACACGCTGCACAGCCCATCTGAACTCTCCCAGGGGATAGCGTGGACACCGACATGTAAGGGCAGGTTTGGTAACTGCTGTTTACAGGAGAGGCCTCTGGCTGGTAGTGACAGGCAGAGCCCCCTCTCAGATTTCACACAAGGATCTGACTGGAGGGCAGGGCAGTGCTAAGGCAGGACACGGACTGCCTCAAGCTATGGGACAGAACGCTTCACATCCTTGCTCCCCTCTCACCTCCCAAATTCTCCAGCACCCGCAGCACTTAGCAGCAGGTAGGTCTCCTCCTCCACAAGCCCATTTCCCTCCATGCGTGTTACAACCACCTCCCACAGCCAAAGTTGGGGTGGCACTGCACCCAGCTGGGGATGGTCACTCGGGGCCAGCACCCCCACACCTTCAGCAGGAGCTGTGGCTCAGCCCACAGAGCCTCCACAGCCCCCAGGGAGGGTGAGGCTCCTCCTCAGGCTCTCTCCAGCAGCAGAGCCAGTTTAAGAGGTTCCTACCCCACCCCGTGTCCCCATCTCAGACTTCCAGCGCCATCAGGTTTGCTCACTACCGCAGCACACACAACTGGGATTAGATGCCTCCCCCCTGCCAACTTCCATCCAGGCATGATCCACAATTCCCTGAGGCAGCGTTCATCTCAGGGCCACCAGCTCCCGAGGCACTAACTGAGAGAGGGAGGGAGAAAACCTCTTCAACCAGCTCTGCCACCCTGGCAATCCTAACTGGGAACCACACCCTGAGATACAGACTGCTGGGAAGACTGTGATGAGCAGGATTTGTCCTTAGGATAATGGCCCTCCCCTGCTGAGCTCCCAAGCCATTTCGAAGTGATCCAGTACTCCTGCCCTTCATTTCTCACCCTGAACATTGTCACTGCAAGCACACGGCAGCACTCTGGTAATGTGCTAATCCCAGCTTGCAATTCACAGGGCCTTGCTAGTCTCAGTTCACAGCACAGGCCTGCCAAAATGAGCCCTGGAGCAGGCAGAAGGTGAGATTTCCTCACACTTCCAGCACTCGGGAATACGGCAGGACTGCTCTGCCGAAGGGCAGGCAGCCTCTGCGAGCACCAGGCCGATGGATCTTTTTCTCCAGAGCCTTTAAGGAGTCCAGGCTCCTCGTGGGGAGCCCAACAGCCTGGTGTGACATGGGCTGGGTGCAACCACCCAGTGACAGCCAGCAAAGACTTCCAAGTCTCAGAGAGGGACCGTGGCATTGTTAGTGCCAGGGCTGGACTGTCACTCAGGCTCAGGACACAATAGAGCATTTCAGCTCCTCGGTTAAGGGCCTGCAAAACACACAACTCCAGCTTGAAATGCTGGCACCTCAGTCCAAGCCCCAAGAGCTGCCTCGTTAGGGAACTGGGCAGGACAACATTCACACAGAATTAGCAGGAAACTACTCCACAGCGCCTGCAAGTCCCATCTCCACTGCTCCCAGAGCTGAATCTCTGGATGAGGAACATGGATATCCCATAACTTGCTCCTCTGTGTCCTCTCCACGCTCACACAGCATCACCCCCTGCCTGTGTGAGCCTCCCAGAGCTCACCAGGCCACAGCTTCTCCCACAGATTGTCCTGGATGGGTGCAAGACATCCCCCCCAGTGATACCCCTGAGTCCAGAGCAGCTCACCCAGGCCTGTGTGCTCCTGGGAGTCATGGATGCAGAGCCTGAACTAGGAAGCAAGTACAGTTAGGGCAGTGCAACCCACCCAATGAAAGTGTCATTGTGCCACACAGGCATGTGTGAACCGGCAGAGAATTCCTGCAGGAGTGTGACTACACCTGAAGCGGAGAAGAATTTCTCCTCCAAACCCAGAGGAGGAGCGTTTCACCAACACTGACAAATTCATTCAGAAAATAGACACACATCAGATTTTTGCTGAACCACAGGAAAACAACACTACTGCAAACTAAATAAAATATCACAGAACACTCAAGATTTCCTCTGTGTCCCGATGGAAACCAATAAGGAGAAAGATGCTGTCAGTTTTCTGACACACCAGAAAACAAACTTCTTCTGACATCTCAGATGGCACCATCAAACCACACAATTAATTTAGCTCCTTCACCACCATAAACTATTCTGGTCCAGGCTGTTTGGCTGGTAGGACTACTATCACACCTGGATTATTGTTTTTTAAATACATTTATTTTTTTGCTAGTTGAGCCCCAGTCACACACCAGAAACACAGCTGACAGCAGCAGGAATACTCTGTACCACCAACTCCCTGCTTCCCTTCCTGGAACTTTTCATTCAGGCCTACTGAACCAGCTCCCAAGTCCAAGGCATATGTGGGATATTCGAATAAGTCAAATCAGGCTTCACAGAAGAAAAATAATAATCTTTTAAGGGTCCTTCAATGAGGGAGCCTCACTGACACAGCAGGAGCAGGTAATGAGCTGGAAGTTTCCAGGAAAAGCATGGCAGGAGGCAGGAGTTAAGCCTCACTCACCACACAGGGGTCATGCCTCGTCCTCTGGGCCTCAGGCCAGCACAGACAACACACGCACACGAGGCCACACAAGCCCAGGTGAGCCTCACCCTGCTGCCCATGTGCCTTCCCAAACCCCTTAAGCACGGAGCTCATCAGCCTGCAGGCATTTATCCAGCTTAGCACACTCTGCTGGAGCCCAGCCCACCCACACCAGGACACCAGCTCCTCCTGATTTTTATTTGAGAGATGATAAGCATTATTTTTAAACTGACAAGTTCCTGGCTGATAGTCCCCTTCACCTGCCATGTCTTTATCCAGATGTTTTGGGTTAGTCCTGGATCACTCCCCAGTCAAACCAGCACCTTAAGCTGCATCCTGCACAGCTTTGGGAATAAATGTGACAGGATGAGGAAGGAGGTGGGACTGCTGCTGATGCCAAATTAAAACACCCACCAAAGCACTTAGGAACTCCCCAGCACCCAGAACTGCTCACCTTGAGGGCAAAGCTTAATGCCAAGAACCACACAGCCTCACACCAAATGATTCCAGAGAATTAAAGGATAAGGATTTACCTTTATGGGCAGCACCTTGAAGGTGAGGCTACCGGTACTGCTGTGACTCAGAGAGGGACTCCACCACAGAGCTGCCACTTGCCCTCCCTGGGGGTTTGCAACTGCCTCAAAACAACATGGGAAACACAGCAGCTTCCCTCCTTCCCTGGGATCTCTGGGAATATCACCTCAGACTCTCAGAGCAGCTGCTCCCAAGCTGTTCCCAGTTACAGCCCAATTCCTAGACCATGGGATTCATGCAGTCCCAGCAAACAGCAGCACAAACACCAGAGCTCCTGACAGAGCCTGACTGGGAGCTGACTGCTGGAACAGCTCCCTCCAAAAGAAAACAGTGTGAAGAGACACAGGCACAAAAAACTGGAGCTTGAAGCTGGAGCTGGGTCTCTCGGATTTCACAGCCACTCAAATCAAGAATGGTAACGCACAGTGTTTCAGGTCCTCTGCTTGTCAGACACATTGAAAAAACCTTTGTGAGAGAAACTACACTGACACCAGTTTCATGTTCCTATCCCAAAGCTCCTTACACAGCCTCAGCCTCCAACCTCCCTTTCCAGAGCTCAGCAGCCAAATTCCCTTCATTAGGACAAACCTGGTGACACAAAAGGACCCACAACGCCACCTAAGCCAAGCCCACACCTCTGGGCAGGCTGCAGCCATCCACCACCAGCCTGCTTGGCTTGTTTAACCCTGCTGCCAGGAAAAGCGTTTTCCTTCTCCAGCTGCAACAGAACCCAGACTGGAACAGGATTGTTTCAGGGCCACTACTGACCAGTCTTTGGCTGTAACGGATCCGTTCTTCCTCGGGCTCCATCTCCGACTCCTCTGAAGAGAGCGAGAAGGACACGCCAGGACTGCTGTCGTCGTCCTCTTCCTCCTTGGAAGCCAGAGGGAAACAGTGAAACAGGGCACAGGGACGCGGGACACCCACACCCCTCCCTTCCCTTCTCCTTTCGGGGCCAGCCCCACCCCGCTGTCGGGGGCTGAGAGAACCCAGTGGAGGAATCCATCCCAACTTTTAGAGCTCCCATTTTAATTTAGAATAAATGTCAGGGTAAATGACTTCACCAGCTGTTCTGTAACACAACAGGAGCTGCAGGTCTCCCACCTTTGCTCCACACTACCACCGGCAGCTCCACTGGCCCACAGTGGGATAAAAAACAGGGAAAGTGCTGTCAAACCCTGGCTTCCCCAAAGTTAAGCACTGGAGAGCCAACTCCTCCAAACAACACAATCACTGTCCTCGGGATATCCTGTACTCTGGCACCTGGGTGAAACTACACTGGTACAGGACATCTCCCATGATCAGGGAAGGCATATGGGATCTCTCCTACATACAGCACCCAAGCAAGGAAGCAGTTAGGGATCGAACTCCCGGCTGGAGAAGACCTAAATGCTGAAATATCCAAATGTGCCACCTTGTGACACCACACACCAACCTGGGAAAACCTCCCAGGGCGTCAGATGGCACCTACACTTTTTTTTTAAAGGGACAGAAACCAACCAAAGCCTGGGTATGGCACGGATCTTAATCCCCAGGACCATGCCTAAGGCAGACCTTCGGGGAGGAGAGTCGCGGAATGGAATCGGGGAAGGGGATCCGCCACCCCTTGTAGTGTTACAGAACCGCAACCACCGCGCAGGGAGAACTCGCTCCATCCTGTTCCTCCTCGACCCCCGGCTTTGACAGCAGAGCATTCCCAGTCCCGCCAGCACCTTCC
>VYZT01022276.1:69912-81751 GCA_013400735.1 Pomatostomus ruficeps
GCTTCTCGGCTGCCAGCACGGCTGTGCAGATCTGTGTGGGGGTCTGAGTGCAGAGACACGGGCACGTACCTACACACAGCTCCATATCTACGTACAGAGATATTAACAGCGTAACTATAAACTATATATAGTTACATAGACAGTTATAGCCTAACTATATACAATGGTGTATATAATAAATGTAGTAATATGCATGGTAATAAACTAACTACACAGTTATATATACTATACATATAATATATATATGTAAAAGCATATAAAAATATAGAATTATATATATAGTTATGAACGGTATCCCTACAGACCTGTATGTGCAGCGCACACCTGGGCACACCTGGACACATGCTTACACACCTCCCAACCCAAAATCAACAGGTGACCCCATCCCTGTAGCTTCCCATCCACTCTGGCCCCATGGTGGGACCCCGTGTCCCCGACACCCACTCGTGTCCCAGACACCCGCCCCGTGTTCCTAAAGCCCACACGGAGTCCCCGATGCCCCCAGGCCGTACAGAGGCCGTGCAGGGGTTGCTCTTCCCCCAGGGACCGTGTCACGCTGACGGGTGTTGTGTCACTTTAATGGCAGAAGATCACCCCGCTGTCACCCCGTGTCACCCTCCGGCGCTGGCCTGCCAGCGGGAAGGGGAGTCCCCAAATCAGTTCTCTGCTCCCAGAGGCCGGCTGGCAGAGGATGCTGGTGGGAAAGGGACAGGACTCTGGGATCCCGGCGCGACAGTTTGTTCATGGCAGGGGTGCTTTCCTGCTGTCACCCCATGGTGACCCGCGGTGCCAGCCCCGCGTCAGGAGGGCGGCAGCAGCGTTCCGGTGGCGGAGGCAGAGGTGTGGCAGCAGCCGCGGTGCGGTCGGAGCTTGGGTACAGCAGGACATCCCGGGGGGGCTGTGCCGAGCCGAGGGGCTCAGAAGAGCACACAGACCCTCCAGGGTCTCCTTTTGCCCTGCCTCCGGCGGGCGGCACTGATGGCGGCACTGCAGGCTGTCACAAAGATGTTCCCAACGTTATCGTGGTACCTGGCTGAACATTCCATGTAGGACACGGCGCGGACCTGCCGGGCCATGGCCTCTCCCTGCGGGGACACACAGAGTCAGACCCCGCCTGGATCCCGGCTGTCACACTACCCCGTTCTGAGGGGCATCCCCGTCCCGTCCTGTCCCGTCCCACTGGGAGGTGACACCCACCTGCTGGCGGGAGACGGACTGCATCCGTCCATCCTTCAGCTTCCGCAGCACCTCCTGCTCCTGCCGCAGGTCCGTCTTGCAGCCCACCAGCAGCACCGGGACTCCTTTACAGAAGTGGTTCACCTCCGGGTACCACTGCGGGGGGGAGGGGGGACGTGTCACCCAGGGACGGGCACGTGTCACCCAGGCATGGGGACAGGGGACAGGCAGCACCCCCTGGATGCATTACCTTCGTTAGGATGTTGTCAAAGCTGTTGGAGTCGGTGACATCAAAGCATATGAGGACAACGTTGGCATCTGAGTAGGACAGAGGGCGAAGCCTGTCATAGTCTTCCTGTCCTGCCAGGCAGAGAAGGAAACCATTGCACACCGGCCTGGGACCATGAGAGTGACATCCGTGGGGATGGCTGTGGGTTAACCCCCCCTTTCCCATGGTCATGGCATGGGGACATGCCTCCAAGGCACGGCCCACAGGTGTGGGACACCCCAAAACCCCCGGGTGGGAGGGTGGGGGGCACCCACCATCCCCGTGCCCACCCTGTCCCCTCCTGTCCCACCTGCTGTGTCCCACAGGTGGATCTTCATGGGCTTGCCGGAGACCTGGAGGGATGCTGTGTACTTCTCGAACACGGTGGGGACATAGACCTGGCAGGGGACAGGGAGGGCGTGAGACGGGTCACACAAGTGGGGAGAAGAGGGTCAGCGATGGAGGGGACCGCAATGGGGACAGGGCAGGATATGGGGAGGGAAGCAGGGAGTGGGAAATGGAGGTGCCTCTCTGGGGCAATGGGGTGGGAATGGTCCTTGTCCCCCATCCCAGGGCACTACGGAGCCTCACGGATGCCCCAGTGGGAGCTGGGGATTCAGGACAGGGGTTCTGGGGTGTCTGAGTCCCCTGTGTGCCCTCGCTTAGGGACAAACCCTGGTCTCCACGCCGTCACCCCCCAGGCGAGGCAGAGGTGCCACAGACCCCCATCAGCCCCAGGCTGGGCCATCCCCTGTCCCCTGTCCCCATGTCCTCCTTCAAATGGCCCCACTGCTGCCACCTGGTCTGTCCCATCGCATGTCCACCGCCTTTTGCCCGTCACCATTCCCACACGGGGACTGTCACCCACCCACCCCCCAGGGAACAGGGATCCCGATACCTTGGGGAAGTCCCCCCTGGCGAAGGCCATCAGCAGTGACGTCTTCCCGCATCCGCCGTCCCCCACGACGACAACCTTGACCTCGGTTTCGGGGGCTCCTGGGCTCTGCCCCCCGCGCTCCCGCTGCATGGGGGTGTCCAGTGGGGCCACGGTGCCTGTGTGGCCTCGGCGGAGACAGGGATGGGGACAGGGAGGCGGGAAACACCCGCCCGGTCCAGGGTGCGGCTGTCACCCGCCCGCCGGGCCCGCCCGTGGCGGGGCTGGGGCCGCGGCGGTGACAGCGGCCAAGACACACGTACGGGTGTCCTAGCACGCAGGTGACCTTCTCCCGGCAGGTCCTCGCGGTGCACAAGCGTCACACACTGCCACTTGCGTGTCCTGCCTGCCTGCGTGACGCTCCCTCGCACGCCTGCCCGCTGCCTCTGGCACACTCATCCCCATCCCACTCCCCAGTCCACTCCCCATCCCATCCCCACACAAGTGTGCTCTGTGCAGCTCCCCCTGCATAGCTCAGCCCCCACCCTCCCTGGGATGGGCATCCCTGTGCCCTCCCTGACACCCCATTCCCGCCTCCGAGCCTGGGATTTATTGCCCTGAGCATCCGCGGGAGGCAAAGTCCAGGGGTGGAGAGAGGCACGGGGGGAGGGTGACTCACCGCCCTGGCCCCGCTGTCACTGCCACCCCTGCTGTCACACCCGTGCTGTGCCACGTTGAGCCCTGCCCTGGCAGGAATCTCTGTCCCCAGTGCCCAGCTCTGCAGGACCTGAGGCAGCGGTCTTTTCCTAGCGATCCCAACACAGGTGGCATCAGCTGTGACACCCAGCTTTGCTCGGGATCATGCCATCCCAGCACTGATGTCCCCCCTCATCCCTGCCTGGAGGTGCCCAAGACCCCCTCTCCTCCAGTCGGTGCCCTCTTCTGCCACCCCAAAACTTTAGTGGGAGTGAATGGGTGCTTCTGGTGCAGGGCTGCAGGGAGGGATGCGGGGTCGTGTGAGCTGTCCCCTGCCATCCCCTCATCTGCCACCAACCTCTCCAGGCTCTCCCAGGGGGTACCAGCTCGTCCAGGAGGGCTCTGGAGCCCCCAGACCAGTTGGAGTGAATCCAAAGTAATGGCACAGGCACCAAATTCCATATTGTCCCCCAGGCCTGATGTGGGATAAAGTCGGAGGAGAAGGAATTTTCATGCTGGGAGGCAAATGCACGCAGTAATGAACAATCTCAGAAGGATGCCAGCATCAGGGTACGATGGGGAGAGGAGGCTGGAGCACCATCAAACAATTAGGAAGGTGGTAATTACCAGTCTAATGAGGTATCAGGTTGAATCCTAAAAGCATCAAGATTCTTTCACGGTAAGATGTAACTGCTGCAGTGTTTGTCCTCTGGGGTATTCGCTCGGACAAAACATTTCCTTTCCCGCAAGACTAACAGAATTTTGACGGGAGAAGAGGCAGCCTGTGTGCAAGTGCCCAGTGCTCTCAGCGCCTGACCTGTGACTGTGCAGAAATGCCCCAAAAAGCAGCTTTATTTGGGGACAAATAGACCACTCGGAGCTTCTGAGGACGCGGAGACCCCACTTTTCCTCATCGGAGAAGATCGTGGCGAGGAGCACCAGAGGGAAGGAGCGTGCCCTGCTCGGACACATCAACAGGTTGGCCCCAAGGAAAGGTAGGAAGTCGGGACCAGAGTCCAGCCCTGGGTGCTGCTTGTGTCTCCCTGGATGTTCCCAAAACCCCCCCTCACTGCTCCCATGGTTGTCCTCAATTGGAATGACTGGATTGATCCAACCCTCCCTCCACCCTCACCTCACCCACAGCCCTCCCACAGACCCCCTGTCCCCAGCCCTGCTGTGCCACCTCACCAGGACCCCTCTCCCTGTCACATCCCCTGGGGTCCCACTAACTCCCCATCCGCTCTGACCACAGCAGGGGATCACAACCCACCTCCCACCATGGAGCTGAACCAGACGTCTCCACCTCCCTCATCTCCCGTGACGGACACCGAAGGAGACGATCCCTGTGGGATCAATGTCACTGATGCAGCCATAGACAGTGTCACGCTGCTCATCTGCCTCTGTGGGCTGGCTGGGAATGGGGCTGTCCTCTGGCTCCTCGGATTCCACATCCGCAGGAACCCCATCACCGTTTACATCCTCAACCTGGCCGTCGCCGACTTCACCTTCCTCCTCTTCATGGTGCCCTCCTCCCTGCTCTACCTGCTGGAGGACGTGTCCTGCTCCACTGTCGTGTCCCTGAAGTACCTGAGGTCCCTTCTCCTGCTGTCCCTGTTCTCCTACAACATGGGGCTGTACCTGCTGGCAGCCATCAGCATCGAGAGGTGTGGCTCGATTCTCTTCCCCCTCTGGTACCGCTGCCACCGTCCCAAGCGCCAGTCAGGGGTGGTGTGTGCCCTGCTCTGGGCACTCTCCATCGCTGTCATGGTCATGGTGACCTCCTTGTGCCTGTCACATGAGCACGAGCACTGCCGGGTGTCTCTCATCTCCATGTATGCCCTCAGCTTCCTCATCTTTGCTCCACCCATGGTCATCTCCAATGTGATCCTCTTCATCAAGGTCCAGTGCGGCTCCAAGAGACGTCATCCTAAGAGGCTCTACATCGTTATCTTCCTCACCGTCCTCTTCTTCCTCATCTTTGGAGTGCCTCTCAGCCTCTGGAATTTCCTGCAGCAGCTCGACTACATCGTTGTGTCCTCCCAGGTTGTTTTCCTGCTCGCCTGCATCAACAGCAGCATCAACCCCTTCATCTACTTCTTGGTGGGGAGCTGCTGGAGGCGCTGCTCCGTGGTGTCCCTCCAGGTTGCCTTCCGGAGGGTCTTTGAGGAGACAGGGATCAGCATGAGCTCCAGGTGAGAGGCCACTGTGGTCCCACCGGCTGTGCTGCCCACGCTGGCTTCATGCTGAGCTGCCCACCCTTGCTCCCAGCTGGGCCTGCAGGTCATCTTCCTGCAGCTGTGTGTCAGGATGCATCCCATCGCTATTCCCATCCCTTTTCCCATCCCAGTGATCCATGTTGTATTGTCCCTTACCTATAGCCCTATCCCTATCTCTATCCCCACCCCTATCGCTAACCTATAGCCCTATCCCTATCCCTACCCCTGTTGCATGCCCATCCCATCCGCATTCCCACGCCAGTCCTATCTCCAACTCATCCTCATCTCGGCTCCCTTTCCCTGTTGCCTGTACCTATCCCATTCCCATGCTGCTCCCCATCTACATCTCCTCCCCATTCTCCGTCCTATCCCACCCGATCCCATCCCACCCCATCCCTCAGGTTTCCCGGCTGGCGTCCGCTCCCGGGCTCCGAGCGCGTCCCGTCGGGCTCTGCTGCCCTCCAGTGGGAAGATTTGGGATTGCCGGCATCCAGACCCGCTCCGACCCGCCCCAGACCCTTCCTGACCCCCTCTGACATTCCAGACCCTCGTCCGGGGCCACCTTCCCCTCCGACAGCCCCGCTCCTGCCCCACTCCACCGAGGATCCCTGGCAGTGTCTCCACTCCTGGCCATTCCACGCTTCTCCGCCCCAATAAACGCTGATGGACTCATCTCGCCGTCGCCTCTTGTCCCTCTCCAAGGGAGGCTGGGGGGCTGGACACCGCGGGTGAAGCTCTGGAAGGAGGAGGTTTCCCAGAGAAACAGTCCCCGAAAACCATATGAGGCAGTCGGGAATAAGCAGCCCGCGGGGAAGGACTGGAGGCCTCAGGCACGGGGCTGGGAGGAATGGGAAAGACGGGAGGTGGGTGAGCTGCATGGGGGAGTGGGATGGGAGGTTGTGGGGCGGGTTTGAGATGTGTCGGGCTTGTGGGCAGGTATGGGACATAGTGGGAAGGGGTGGGATGTGCTGGGACTCGTGGTAATCTGTGGGATGTGCTGGAGCGGGAGAAAAGGTGTGGGATGTGGTGGGACTGGTGACCCCAGCAAACCCACGGGGAGGCGGGTGATGCCCTGTGGAGCCCGTGGTGACAAACACAGGTGCCACCCTGTGCCTGCAAGGGGGTGGCCGTGCTGAGGACCACAGACCCTCCCTCCCCTTGCCGCTGCACCCTCCGAGTCTGCTGAGGGAGAAGCTCAACGCAGCAGAGAGGAAGAATTTCTGAAGGAAAAGAGTCCTTCGCACCTGGCCCACAACATTAAAAATAAATGATCTTTGGGGACAGCTTTGCTGTGACACGCACAGAGGAACTGGGAAAGGAATGCTGAGCCCCTGGGCCATCGTGTCCATGCCGGCTGTGCCGGTGCCGTCCCGGCTCTGGGCAGGCGGGATCGTGTTTGCTCCAGGGAGCACAAGCCGCGGGTGTGTCCCCTCCCTCCACCCTCATTCCCGATGGAAGCAGGAGCCAGGGGAAGCCGGGAAGCGCTGGCAGAGGGGGCGGAGGCAGCTCCGGGTTCACGATGCTGTTTATTGATATCAGACCTGCAGTGGGATGCAGGAATCATGTGCCAGGCGGATTTTGGGATCACAGCCCTATGAGGAACGATCCGTTTGGGGGAATAGTGCTCTAGGACCCAGGAGGGAGGAGGAAAGCCGTGCTCCAATGCGCTTCCTGCAGAGCATCCCTCCCACATCGCCCGTGGCACTGCCCCTGCTCCCTTCTCCTGTAGGAATACAGCGCGTGCGAGTAATCACATGGATGTTTATTAATCAGGTGGCTCAAGGATACCCTCAGCCACAGTGTCGGGGTCCTTCAGCAGCACCGGGGAAGGGATTAACAGGCTGGGACTGCCGTGCTCATGGCAGGATCATTGCTGCAGGCAGCAGCTTCTTCTGGCTCCTCAAAGACCCTCTGGAGGGAGAGCCGGAGGGACCCCATGGAGCAGGGCCTCCAGCACCTCCCCACTGAGAAGCAGATGAAGGGGTTGATGCTGCTGTTGATGCAGGCGAGCAGGAAAACCACCTGGGAGGACACAACGGTGTCGCCGAGCTGCTGCAGGAAATTGCAGACGCTGAGGGGGAGAGCGAAGAGGAGGAAGAAGAGCACAGTGAGGAGGATAACAATGTCAAGCCTCTTGAGTTGCTGCTGCTGGGGGCCACACTTGACCTTAATGAAGAGGATTGTGCTGGAAATGAGCATGGCTGGAGCAAAGAGGAAGAGGTTGAGGGCGTACATGGAGATGAGAGACACCTGGCAGTGCTCGTGCCCCTGTGACTGGCACAGGTAAGTCATCGTGACAATGAACGTGACAGAGAGGGCCCAGAGCAGGGCACACACCACCCATGGCAGGCGCTGGGGGCGGTGGTAGCGGTACCAGAGTGGGCAGAGGATGGACGTGCACCTCTCGATGCTGACGGCTGTCAGCAGGTACAGCCCCAGGTTGTAGGAGAAGAGCAGAAGTGGGAAAAGCGCCCTCAGGAACATCAGGGGTGTGATAGTGGAGCAGGACAATTCGTCCAGCAGGTAGAGCAGGGTGAAGGGAACTGCGAAGTGGAGGAAGGTGAAGTTGGCAAAGGCCAGATTGAGGATGTAGAAGGTGGTGGGGTTCCTGCGGAGGAGGCAGAGGACAGCCCCATTCCCGACCAGCCCACAGAGGCAGATGAGCAGCGTGGCACTGTCTATGGCCACATCGATGACATCAAACCCACATGGATCGTCTCCCTCTGTGGGTGAGGCAGAAACTGGGGACACGGTGGTCATCTCCATAGATGGACACTGGGCAGGTGGTGGGATGTGTCTTCCAGCTGTGGTCAGAGTGGATGGGAGTCGGTGCTTGGAGAATCCAGGGATGGACCACACAGCTACTCAGCAGCTCCCTGCAGTGAGAAGGATTCAGTGGAGAGAAGTGCAGGGAAGGAGAGTGGTGGAAATTGTGGGGTGGGAGAGGGAGGTGTGGGTTATTCAGCAGATGTGGAAGGCAAGCACAGGGCAGAGGAGGGTGGAAGTGGGGAGTGCTCTGTGGTCACCAGGAGAGGGTAGCAGGAACAGAGCAGCTGCTGGAGGAGAGGAAGGTGGAGTAGGGAGGAAGGAAAACATTTCACTGACCTGTTCACCGTGGGGCAGCAGCAGGCAAAGGGTGTCTGTCCGATCAGCGGCGGTTCCTGGCATCCCTTGCTCCTTTGGGATCCATATCCCAAAGTGGATCCTCCCAGGTCAGTAACGTGAAGGAGAAAGTTCCCAGATCACCAGGAGGTCTCCACTCCTGTCCAACTGGCTCCTCTCTCTGTGCCGTGTCCCGGTGCTGTTTCCCAAGGCTCAGTGGAGTCACAGGGGAGTCGGAAATTGCAACTTTGGCTACGTCAGAGCTTCTCATCTGCGGAGTCATTTGTTATGATTTTTTTTCTTTTAGTCACATAGCAAGCAGCTTTTGCCAGAAGCTCTGCACACAGAATTTTGTGATTGGCTCATCATTTTTCTCCTGATTAGAAACAAACCTTCCCTGCAGAACGTCCTGTTCTCCAACTGCCTTCCTTGTCCTGACAGGTTTCTATCATTCCTTGTTTCTCTTCCCTGAGGAGTCATCGTGCCTCCAGCAGCAGAGGGATGCTATTGGTGCTGGTGGGACTGGAATGCTGACGGTGCTGACAGTACTGGTGAGGCAGCTGGGTGCATCTCAGAAGCAACTCCCATTCTGGGAAAAGCCCCGCTATCCTTGCCAAAACCTCCCCCGGGCCCAAGGAAGTACAAATGAGCTCCCTCCTCGTCCTATCCCAACCCCATCGTCATCCCGGCTCGCCTTTTCTGCTGCCTGTCCCCATCCCATCCTCATCTCTGCTCCCCATCCCCATCTCCACCCCAGTCTCCCTCCTCACCCCATCCTCTCATCCCGCAGGTTTTCCGGCCGGCGGCCGCTCCAACCGCGGCCTCTCGGGCTCTGCTGCCATCCAGTGGGGACATTTGGGATTGCCGGCAACCAGATGCCCTCCCACCCTCTCTCGACGACTCCTGACCTTTTCGGACACCCCGGATTCCCCCCCGGGGCCCACTTCCTCCCCCGACAGCCCCGCTCCTGCCCCGCTCCACCCGGGATCCCCGGTAGTTTCTGCGCTTTTCCTGGCCATAGTGTTCTAGGACTCGGGAGGGAGGAGGAAAGCCCAGCTCCCATGTGCTCCCCTCAGAGCAATCCCTCGCACATGGCCCTGCTCACTTTTCCTGCAGGATTACACCGCGGGAGCGTTCCAAACGAGTGTTTGAGATCGATGAAAAAAGCACTGGCGAGGGGATCAGTAAAAAACACATTTAATATTAAGTGATATCAATGGCAACATTTGCTGGCAAGGTTCATTCTAGCACTCACCAGGCAGGCACACCAAAGAAAAAAAAACCCACAAAAACAATCCAGTCAATTAAACCAGAAATATGACACATGTATGGACACAGACATAGCGTCAGTGCAAGGTCCTTGTGAGAAATTCCCCTAAAAGGCAGTGCAGTGCTCACTCCGGGTACCTTTTCAGCTCCACATCACCTGGTAAAGGATGGAGCCTTGAGGAGTGGGAGGATCAGCCCAGGATCCATCTTCGCTCAGGGTTTCTCCAAGTGCAGGAAACGGGAGAGTTCCCGGCTCAGAGAGGCCCCACTCCGAGGGAGGTTCTGGTCAGCGCTGCTGGGACTCAGGAGAGCTCCAAGGGTCTCCTTTTGGACCGCTGTTTATAGGGCCCCAAGAGATGGGCTTCAGTCACAACAATGTTTCCTCCAGGTCACACTTTGGGTCGGCAGCTTTCTGTGAAAGTGTGAGAATGGGCATGTTGTGCCATTCAGGCAAGGAAAACAGTTTGCAAGGGTGTTCATAAAATCCCAGGAGGTTGTTGGACAGCAGCAGTTCCTGGGAGCAGAAGGAGTTTGTGATCAGCTCCAGAGGAGCTGAGCTCTGGGGCTGCTCATCAAGACCGAGGCCTAAGGAGCATTTGTCAGATCCCAGTGCGGCCTGGAAAGGGGAAGGGGATACAGCAGCACAGGGAGGGTGATCCTGTGGATAATTACTGATCCGGTGGCTCAAGCAATCCCTCAGACACTGTTCCGGGGTCCCTCAGCAGCAGAGTGGGAGGGCTCAACAGACTCGGGCCCCCATATCTGTCAGCACCATCTCTGTTTTCTTCTGGCTCCTCAAAGACCCTCTGCAGGGATTCCCTGAGGGATTCCATGGAGCAGTTTCTCCAGCAGCTCCCCTCAGAGCCGTGCCTCCTCCTGCTCCCCACCCAAAAGTACATGAAGGGTTTGATGCTGCTGTGGATGCAGGTGAGCAGGAATATAATTTGGGAGGACACAACGGAGTAACTGAACTGCTGCAGGAAATTCCAGAGGCTGAGGGGGAGAGTGAAAAGGAGGATGAGGAGGACTGTGAAGGAGATAACAACATGATGTTTCTCACTTTGCTGCTGCTGGGAGCCAGACAGGACCTTAATGAGGAGGATTGTGCGGGAAATGAGCACAGACGGAGCTAAAAGAAAGAGGTTGAGGGAGTGCATGGAGATGAGAGACAGCCGGCAGTGCTTGTGCCCCTGTGACTTGCACAGGGAAATCACTGTCATAACAAAAATGACGGAGAGGGCCCAGAGCAGGACACACACCACCCTTGACTGGCACTGGGAATGGTGGCAACGGTACCAGAAAGGGAAGAGAATGGATATGCACCTCTCGATGCTGATGGCTGTCAGCAGATACAGCCCTGTGTTATAGGGGAACAATGACAGCAAGAAAAACAACCTCATGTGCTTTGGGGACATGACAGTGGAGCAGGATACATCCTCCAGCAGGTAAAGCAGGGTAGAGGGGACCACAAAGAGGAGGAAGAGGAAGTTGGCACTAGCAAGGTTCAGGATGTAGACAGTGATGGGGTTCCTGCAGATGAGGAATCCAAGGAGCCAAAGGACAGCCCCATTCCTGGCCAGCCCACAGAGGCAGATGAGCAGCGTCACAGTGTCTATGGCCAGGTTGGTGACATCGATCCCACATGAATCAGGTCCTTCAGTGGGTGAGGTGGGCGGTGGGGGCATGGTGCTCACCTCCATGGATGGATGCTGGGCAGGCAGTGGGATGTGGCCCCGTCTGTGGTCAGAGTGGAGTCAGAGCTTGGAGAATCCTGGGACAGACCACATAGCTCCTCAGCAGCTCCCTGTGGCAGGAAGGATTCAGTGGAGAGAAGTGACATGTGCAGGGGAGAAGGGTGGTGGAAATTATGGTGTGGGAGAGGGAGGTGGGAGGGTGGAACTGCTCAGCCGGGGATTGATAAATAACATAGAGAATGAAAATTTTCAAGTTCCCTGCAGCTGCTCAAAGACTAAGTGGTAAAAAAGATAAAAGAATGCAAAGGCATGTACATGGGATGATAAATGTGTCTGGAACCAGTGGAGAAACAGATAAGGAGGCCTGCAGTGGTTTTGGGCCAAGTTCTGTAACAAGAAGCAACAGTGCATGGCCAAAGGAAAAGTTCAAGGCAAGGCCATGTTTAATATGGCAGCATTCAGTGAATATGACCACCAGAGACCCCTCTCAATGAACCTCCAGGAGCATGAAAGGACTCCCAGCAGGAAGTGGATGCATGGAAAT
>VYZT01022277.1:0-22956 GCA_013400735.1 Pomatostomus ruficeps
ACACATACACACATAAACACACAGAGACTCACGCGTGTCTCCGTCCACGCACACACACGGTTATCTGCAGGCTCTGTTCTAGAAGGGAAAGATGTACAGGATGTCCTGTTCCACAGAAACCCCAATTCCCGTGCTTTACAAACCCTGATGTCGGGAGGCCGCCTCGATTTCTGTTTTGGGACAGTGCTTGGCTGCTGTTCCGGCATACTGTCATTCCTTTTTCTTTTGTGAGAACGGCTACTTGGGCACAGGAAATGTGAAATCCATTACAGCAAGCTCCATTACAGTAAGTCTTCAATCACTTCAGTTCACACACAAGCAGGAATTTTCAGATATATGTAGTATGTCGCAAAGTGAAATTCTTACAGATCTAGTGATTTTTAGGGGTTTTAAGGCTTATAATTTTAAAACACTCTTCTACTACCAGCAGAAGTTGTGTCCTGGTATAGTGAATATTGTTCTGAGATATGGCCATAACAGTCCTTGCCACAGAGATCTTACACTAGAATATAATTAGAGTTCTCTATTCTGTAATATGCTATATTAATTAGCAGTCAAAATCCAATTTTTAAAGCCCAGCTTTGAAATGTATTTGCCCTTCAGGCCACGTATCATTGTGCCACAGCTTGAAGTGTCCTTTTTCACTGGGCTGATCATAAAATAAAACAAATAAAATACATGTCGTCATGTATTTTCCAATTAGAAGGAAGGGGGGATATGACCGCTTGCCTTCTTCTTTTGGGGAATTTAGTGGTTTATTTTCAAAGTGGGATGTCCATGCTCTGCAGCTTCTCTGTTGTTGAGGAAGGGGATGACACAAACCCTTGCAGGGCAGGCAGAGCTTGTGCAAGGACGTGTTTTCTCCCAGCCCTGATGAGCGAAATACGAGTGTGATTTTTGGGGGGGGTCGCAGCCCGTGCCCAGCAGTGCCCAGCCTGGCCAGGGCAGCCTGATCAGCTGCTGGGGTCCCTGGTGGAGCAGCACAGCAGATAAGGAAATTTTGTGAACCGTTTATTGTTTGTTCTGAGTCAGTGTTTTGTTCTGTGGAAGCAGATTGTTCCTCCGGGCAATTTCAGGTTTTGACTGCTGGTCCTCCTTCTCCCTCCTCCCCTCCTCTCCCTGTCTGGGATGAAAGAGGGGAGGTTTGAATGCACATTGAACAGTGGTCCTAAATCTGGCTTCACCCCGAGCGCTGCTCAGAAATTTACATTTTCATGCTGGTGGAGGGATACATGTGAATCTCAATGATCTTTCAAAATTTTTCTTTAAATAAAAGCAAAGCTGTTGCTTGCCATTCATCCCATTGTGCAGGAGCAGAGGACAGCCAAAATGTGGTACTTGATAAAGGCAGAACCTTGTGTAGGGCTTCCATTTTCATATAAATGGTGTATATTTTACATCCTCTTCTTCCCTGATCTGTAGTTCAACAACAACATTTTCTTAAAGTATAAATACAAGAAGTTTATATAGTAAAGTCTGTTGTAATCTTTTAGTGTAGGAATATATATAATCATAGTACATGAATTCTTCTTAATCCTAGTATTAAACTCAGTGTAGAAATTAATATAATCTTTAAAAGGAGATAGCATTTAGAAAATGAAGATGAGGACGATTAAAAGCACAAATATATCAGAGATGTTCTTGGTTTTATTTAACTCACAGGATGCTTTAAGTGACTTTCATATGTGCAACTTCTCCACAGAAAAAGGGGAAAATCTTGACAGAGATTGTCTGAATAAGTCTTTGAACTGCTGTATTCTGAAGAGTTAAAATAAAAGTAAAGTAAATGAAAAATAGAGCGATCACAGCCCTTCCTTCAGGGAGAAATCCACCCTCTCTGTACATGCCCACCTAAAAAAAAGCATGGAATGCTCGAGTGTGGTGCAGGCAGGCCTTGGAGAACATCAGGCAGCAGGTGTCATGCAGGGCTCTGCATGATGGAGCCCTCAGCAAAGGCGTGCGTCTGTCCAAACCTGCCCTGTCTGCCTCGGGTCGAGTCTGGGATGGGAGAGCATCGTCCTCGGCAGCCCGGGGGGTGGTGAACCCACCTCTGCTCCCATACCCGCTCTGTGCTGATTTCGGTGCCACCTCTGCTCCCATACCCGCTCTGTGCTGATTTTGGTGTCACCTCTGGTCCCATACCCGCTCTGTGCTGATTTCGGTGTCACCTCTGGTCGCATACCCGCTCTGTGCTGATTTTGGTGTCACCTCTGCTCCCATACCCGCTCTGTGCTGATTTTGTGCCACCACTGCAACCCTGGGGGAGGCTCCTCCGCACTGCGGCCCCAGAGCTGCCGCCTGCCCGAGGCTGCGTGGTGAGCAGCAAAATGAGGGTGATGGGTGCTGCAGGCTCGAGAGACCGTGGCACAGGGGGCACCCCAGCATGCCAGGGGGCTGACGCTGGTGGGTGAGCCAAGGGGGCAGCCAGGACAGTGGAGGTGGAGTGGCCAGGAACCACCCACTGGGCACTGGGATTGCCTGTGGGACACGTTAATTCATCCAAATAAGCAAACAAATCAGAGGGAAGGGGGAGTATCTGTCAATTTGATAAGAGTTTTGTGATTTATTTCATGATCTAGAGCCAGACAAAACACTGTGGTCAGTGAGAAATATTGTTGCAGATTTTTCTATGTGTCTCTACAGCAAGATTTCGCCTTGGTTGCAGAAGCAAAACTCTCCCTAGGTGTTTCAGTCTGAAGAATTTATTGTGGGTGAAAACAAAGCCTTACACAATCTATTGTGAATTAGAATTAACTTTAGATCACCAAACCGATTTAGTAAAGGGACATTTTGTTGTAATATTTCATTCAGCATTAAAGCTCTTGTATTTATTTTCTGAGTGGGGCAGTTTTACCTTCTTGTATTAGAAGTATTTGAATCATTGTATCACGGTTTTCCCCTGTGAAGCAGGCAATTTTGACAGTGAAGAAGAGAAACTTGGTAGGTTTGCCCTCAGGAAGGACATGCCTAGTGATTAACAGGAGTTAATTCGCTGATAATTTTGATCTGTGACTATTCTGCCTGTGCATTTCTGTGCAACATGGCACTTGCGGTGCTGAGTGCCAAGGCAGAGCTTTGAATTACAAATACCTTTTTCTGTATGAATTAATTTCCTTAACAGGCGTTTGAACCATAAATAATGCACTCAAATATGACAGTGTTTCTTTGCTTTTAATGATCAGGCCTCAAAAGGCTTGATTTTCTCTTAAGTATATCCACAGCTCACTCATGCCAAAGGGTACAGACGCGTCACTGTCCCATCCATCCTCCCTGTGATCCCCAACGGTCCTGGGGTGACAGCTCAGGTGGGTGCTGGATTCCAGGCAGTGGCAGTCACTTTGTGTGCCACAACTCAGGTTCATGCATCATTCAAATCACTTTTTCAACAGGCCAGTTAATGTGTTATCAGTGTCTCTGTGGCAGCTGTTGGCATGAGCAAGTGTCGAAAATAAAAATACTTCCTGTGAGAACAGGTGGTGTGAGCCCCGACTGCGGGATGAAGAGCAGCGGTAAGCAGATGCTGTGCTCTGAAGCACCTGAGTGACACACCTTGTGTCCAGATACTACATCACACACATCGCACAAAATTACTGACTTTTTCAGTAAATGAAGAGGAAGACATAAAATTATAGAAGATACCATTTTAATTTGTCGCCATCCACCTTCTAATGGAAATGAATAGTACAATCTAAATTGGGGAAATTTTTGTTGTCTGTAAATCATGATGGTGATGTGATTTGTGTTGGTAACATGGATGCATGAGATTCAGATGCAGGATCAGGATGGGACAGTTTGCATTTTAAAGTTGGTGCAGGATTAGTTTGCACAGAGGATGGAATGCTCGCTGTAGAAGTACAGGTAAGGTGAGCACCTGCGCTGACAGGAATCCTCCTGCAGCGGTGAGGAGCTGCTGTGGGAGCACAGCTGTGTGTGCGCAGCCACAGCGCTGAGCGGTGTTGGCATGCAGAATTTTTAAACAGCTCTAGCTGCATCCCTGTTTCTTTAGCTTACTGCCCTTTCATTTCCTTCTTGGTTTGTTCCTTTTCCAGCCTTCTTTCCCAAAGGCTGCATGTGAGAAGGTTATGGCGTGACAGTCGATAATTCAGTGTGTCCTTCTGATTTATTGCACATTACCAAACCCTGTTTGGAAATAGATTTGCTCAGCTTACAGTCTGGGTGGCTGAGGTTATGCTCAGTCATGTTGGCACGCAGAAGCCGGGATGCAGGGCTGGAGACACAGCCTTGGTGAATTCGCAAGGAGGAGAAGTGCATGCTCTGCATTAACTTGTTGTTCCACGTACTCCCACACTTCCAGCCTCTGGGCTGGAGCTGGGCATCCCCACGAACGCAGGCAGGGATAACCCCAGTGACTGGAATCGGAGCCTTTGGAGCCCCTGCCTCTGAAGGAATTAAATCCCCACCCGAATGCAAACCCCAGGTGACAGGACAAGAGTGTGGTGTCAGAAAAGCTCCTTCCAATAGCTGCACATGTGCTGATACTCAAGTGAGGCAGATTTGGTGCCCTCTGGCTCTACAGCTTTCCTTTACCAAAGATGGAACTAGTTTCTCCGCTTTAGTACATCAAAATCTGTTAGCGCTTTCAATAACTGCAGTAATCATCATGTTGAATATATTACAGAAAAATATTCATATAAGTTAAGTATAATTAATTTTAATTTTGTTTTTTCAGGAGAAATTGATGTGGACTGGTCCATCTCTCATAAAGACTTAGAGGTAACATAGACAACCAAATTTTTCTGTAATTCTTTATTTTGTTGCTTATTAACAAGCAGAACAAAGTAAATGGGTTTGAAAAAACAATCTGTGGTGTTTGCGTGGGACGATTAGCAGTGTCCTCCCACAGGAGAAAGGAGTTCTGGGGTTGGGACTGGCATAGAGGCAGGAAGGGACAGGGATGCCAGGAGCTGGAGCACCTCCACACACTGCAAGGAGGACATCAGCTCTTCCTTCCTGCTCTCTTCAGAGCCCCGGGGCTGTTTCACGGCAGCCTGGTCCCTTCCCAGGCAGCTCTGGGAGCCAGCAGAGTGTGGTGCCTTCCCGGGCTCGGCACAGGGGCGGGCGTGGGGAAACTGCAGCCCGGAGTTCCCAGGAGGAGTGAGCTGCAGCTGCTCTGTCCAACTCCTTCCCTTCTTTCTTTCCAATGTCCTGTAGAGCTGATACAATCAAGTGACATTAGCAAATTCTTTTCCCTGAAGAGAAATGGTATTTCTATACCTCTCCTGTTCACCCATCCAAAATTTCATTTATTTTTTTAAAACTTGCAATGTTTACTAGGCAGTGATAGTTGTAGATAGGATTTTCAATTTCTGGCTGCTTACACAGAAAGTCTGTGGGAGGTCACTGGAAGAGAGACAGTTGTTTCCAGTTTCTTTCTTTTTTCTTCTTTTTTTCCTTTTTAAGTCTTTCTTTACAATTGCAAATTGCAGATTTCATCTAGACTCGTATAGCATTATACTTTGTCCAAGCAGTTTCCCTTAAAGTGTGCAAGGGAAGACGTAACTTGCATTTGCAATTGATGTTAGTTATATTTGTATTCTGGAGAAAATTCCAGTTTGTCGTGACATAGCAAAATGAGTAAAAGTATCTTGTCTGATTGAGGGAAAGCTTCACAACTGCAGTTTTAAATAGCAAAAAGAATGTCCTGAAGTGGAAGTTCGAACGAGAACTTTTACTCCAGACAATGCAGGTTTCTCTGTAACAGATTTACCCATTCCAAACCTGGATGTGTAAATTGTACATGTGAAACATTAGATTTCTGCTGGATCACTGCCAGCAGTGACCTTTACAATTCCCAGTTCCCAAACCACAGAATCTCAAGCGGTAAATGCATTTCTCTCTCTGTTTCACCAGGCACGGATCTCCAACTATGCAGGCGTGAGGCACAGCAGCACGCGGTACTACGCAGCTGACAAAAACGTTACTTGTAGGAACTGCGACAGACCAGGACATCTATCCAAGAACTGTCCCTCTCCAAAGGTAAATGCAATGCTTAAATCACTTTTACATTTAGCTGTTTTCCTAATATCCGTTGTGCTTGTCATCAGAAGCATTGTTTCAGTGGTTTATCCTTTCCTTGAAGCCTTGCTCTGAGTTGCAGGATAGTTTGCACAGGTCAGTTTGCTGTATAAAATTATCCTTGTGTCTGGTGATGTCATTGCTTTTATTGTTTTTAGAAAAGAAAAATATGCAGTATTGTATCATATAAAATCATATTGAATGGTGTGTTTTGAAAGAGACCTTAAAGCTTAACTCATTCCACCCCCCTGCCATGGGCAGGAACAACTTCCACTAAACCATGTGGCTGTAAACTGAGCAGGAGAAAGAGTCAAGTGCCGTACAGAAACATCCTTTTCTTCATATGGTAAAACAGTTAGAAAGTGTAAAATACAATTTCCAATTGTATTTTCAACAAGGAGGATCTGTGGAATCAAAAATACAGCCTTAGTAAATAAGTGAAAGCAGAAAGTACGATGAACCATGATATAAATAGTGTTAAAACCGTGGACAAGACAAAACAGGAGCTATCTTTAAGCAGCTTGGATAGATGCCAAATATTCCAAAAGTTTGTCCTGTTGTTAGAGGTTTGAAAGTCAGTCACTACACTGTCAAGAATTGGGAGCTGTTGCATGACAGCCTGAATTTACCAACCCCCACAAGAGAATCTGTAGAACCCTCGGTCCTCAGGGCTCTTACCCACGAGGACACTCAGAATGACCACATCCCACGTAGCCCTCGGGGGGAAATTCACTCACTGGGAAAACTTGCTTTACAGAGACATAGTTTTGGCCTCAGAATAGCTTTCTGTGTGTTGTATTTGTCACTCCAAGTGCTGAATTGTGTGAGTCACGAGGCTGTGCCGGGTGAGTCCGGACGGCAGCTGAGCGCCCATCCAGCCACCCATTACACACCCCTGTGTGGAGGCAGGAGAGCTGGAAGGATCTACTGAAACATTGTCACTTAACACGATTCTATTTCTGTATCTCCACAGAAAGTTCCCCCATGTTGTCTGTGTGCAGGAAGAGACCATCTACAGCACAGCTGCCCAGCACGTTTCTGTCTGAACTGCTGTTTGCCCGGGCACTATTTCAAGGAATGCCTGGAGAGAGCCTACTGGAACAAACACTGCAACCGCTGCGACATGAAGGGCCACTATGCTGATGTGAGTATGGCCCTGGGCGCAGAGATCGGCTGTCATTCGGTTTGTGTCTATCAGAAACTGAGTTTACAGTGGCTACAATCTCTTTGTATTTCTTTGATTTTACATAACTGTATAAGCACATGAAAATGTTGTGTTTCGTCATTACTTTACGCTATCAGAGTTTTCCTGGAAAATGTTTCAAAGAAAACAAACCAGACCATTGTCAACACTTGGTGTTTAGTTTGGTTCAGTTTAGCCGTGGTGGACAGAACTGTCCTTTTTTTCTGTGGAATGAAAGGTGTAGGGAGGTTGAAATCAGGAGATGCCATATCTGCAAGTGTACCAGGAAGAAGCAAACAGTAGCTCTGATGCATCTAGAGTTCCAAATCTATGATTTTTTTCACTATGATCAGATATTAATCGGTGGAAATACTATTAGAAACAAGTAGTTTAAAGGCTTTGGGTTTGAAATGATCAACTAAAGTAAAACATAGAAGAAAATTAAAGGGAGAAGAAACATATTTGTCACTTTCTTTCATCTTGTATTACATTAACATGGTTTTATATGTCCCCAAAATTCAGTCCTATATGTAGCAGTCAACATTTCATGACATTTTTTTTCTTTTGAATGAAACACAAAAAAGGATAAAAGGGAAGCTGTCATAATTTCAGCATACATACACACTTCATTTTCTATCTATAGAAAATATGTATATATATACATATACATATGTATATATGTATATATATATACGTATTTTCTATAGATATACATATATAGAAGTATATGTTCGTTTTTCAAATACACCTATGGGACTCCCTAAATGCTGGATTTTTTGAAATTCAGAAATATTTAAATTTCTCTCTAGATGTCTCCTTCCTGCCTTTATTTCTTCTGCTTGGTCAAAGACCGTGGTACATGAGATGTGTGAAGAACAACCCACATATTTGGGAGTTAGTATTTCTTATGATATTTGATTGTGTTCTAGGTATCTTTTGCTGATAGCTGATGTGCCCACAATACCTTTAAAGAATGTGAATTGTACATTTCTGCACCCTCATTTTGGTAGGCAGTGAGACTAAATTGTGATCTGCAATGAGGCACGTTTTCTTTGCCATCTCTTCTCTTTTCCACATTTTGTGACGCCAGTTCTCATAAACTGATGTTCTTCGCTTTAAAGAATCATGAGTGCTCTATCATATAAGCATCCTACCTGACTCATGCAGGTTATCAGGAACATCACAGCATGTATTTTTTCTGCTCATTTAGTTCCACCTTAAATCAGAAAGGCTTTTCTTTGAAACTTTGGGCAGTTCTTGTGCGCTCCTGCCTGGCAGGTGTGAGGCTGGGTGTGTCATTCACCTGTGTGCTGAATACTGGTGCATCAGAGCAGGAGCTCACCTGCCCAGTCCTCAGAGAGAGGGATGGCATGACAGAGCAAAGGTAAAGGAATCAAAACCAACAGTAAATCTTTCCTGACATCAGAGCAGGAAGCCTATGAGGCCAAGAGGTGATCAAGACACGAAGGGAACGCTTGGACAGGACAAGGTTGCTGCTGATGGCCTAACGGTATTTTTTTGCATCTGGGATGTTCATAGCAGAAGAAACCAGGGATGTTCCCATGCTGAGACCTTACTTTGTGGAGGGGAGCACCAGAGAAGTTGTCAAATTGAAAAGAAAGTGAGGGTTACTACAAATCTGTGAGTGCTAACCCATTACCAAACCTGGGTAACGATTGTCCAAAAGCTGCAGAGGAGCCTGAAGGTGAAATAGCCCAACCAGGGATGACAATGGACACCTCATGCTTGGTGCATGAGCGGTAATGGAGTTGCTAATGCAAGGATAGTGTGTAGAGGGTGTCCCAGGCAGACCTGGGTGTCCCAGGCAGAGCTGGGGGTCCCAGACTGGCAGCTGCACGCGTGCGCCAAGCCAGGGCAGGAACGACCATGGTGGGATGGGTGTATAAATATAATATACATGGGGTGATTCAAGGCTGCTTTTGTAAAGGAAATCCCACTTCTCAGGGATCTCTGGAGTTCTTCAAAGGAGCAGGTTGACAAGCATGTGCGTAAACATGATCCAGTTGACATAGTCTACAAATTCCAAAAGGCGTTTTACAAAGTTCTTGACCAAAAGCTTTCAAGGAAACTAAACAGGCATGGAATAAGAGGATAAAGGTGGGATATGCTAGTGTGACATGGAAAAGGGTGAACAATGGGGCGACAAGATTTGCTGAGAAGACTGAATTACTTACGGAGTCAGTGCTGTGAGCCAGCTGTGCAGAACTGCCCAAGAACTGTAAGAATCAGAGGGAGAACACAATAAAATGGCAATTGAAATTGAGTGGCAATAAATGTAAAGTAAAATAATCCCACCTTGGCGTATGGAATAACAGGTTCTGCGTATTACTATACAGGACTCAGATTCTAGTTGTGAGATATGATTACACAAAAAATCAGTTTAGTTTTCACAAGCCGTAAAAAAAAACAACTGGTGAAATGTTAGGAATCATCAGGAAAGCGGGAACACCAGGGCACAGCTCTGGTCCCTGTCTTCTGTATCCCTCAGCATGGCCACAGCTCCTCAGCCTGGAAGGGAGGTGACAGAGGGAAGCGTCTGTAAAGAGCTTCAGAATCATCTGTGATGGGGGACAGAGGTCAGGGATCAGTTGTTCATCATTTCTTCCAGTACATCTGACAAAGGCTATAAAAGCCGGGTTGGGAAGAGACAGTAGGAGGCAAATGTCTGTGCAGTCAGCAGCAAACCTGGAGGCTCCTTACTGAGGGTTGCAGATTTTCCCTGCTTCCAGAGGAAGTGGGAGCACGTCATGGAAGTGAAATCACAGAATCCTACAACACCAGGTTGGAAGAGACTTCACGGATCACCTGATCATCATCATTCCCAATGCTTCTTGGCAAAAGCATGGTCTACACAAGACAGCCCAGCCAAATCCTAGAGTGTCCGGTGCTGGGGAATCCACCACTTCCCTCAAGAGATGATTGTTCTCATTGTGAAAAGTTTTCTCCTGTGTCCAACTGAGATCTCCCTGGCAGTAACCTGTAGCTATCACCCCTTGTCTTTCCCATGTGACTCCTTATAAAAAAGGGAAATCCCCGTCTTCTTGTTATCAAACATATGTTATGAAATGCTTTGGATGCTGAAAGGAAGCTCTAATTTGTCTTTCTCAGTGAGTTTTCTCCCTTTTACTGTAACACTGAGGATGCAGAACAGGCTCTTGTGCACAGTCTGTCAGACTGACTTTCCACTTTTGTCCAGAAGTGAATGTGAGGCAGTTCAAGTCGCTTCACTTCACAAAGGAAACATTCAAAGTTACTTAAAACATTTTAGGGTCATACATTTGTGATGTGATAGATCGGTCTCTTTTCCTGAGACAGCGCTGAGAACATACAGAGTCCTCTTAGCTGGAGGTGTACTGGAAGCAGCCCAGCCTCACCTGGTTTCCTTTGGGGGGTCATCAGAGGAGCTGTTTTTGACTGATTCCCTGGCAGTTAGGTGGATGTCATGAGCCTTGTTGTTGGTGTACAGCCTCACCTGCCAGGAGTAGAGGTGGGAGAAGGACTCCGTGAACAGGGGATGTAGCAAGGAGCAGGCAGAGGGGGCAATGTCTCCCTGTGTACCTGGGAACACCAGCACGCAGGTGCTCAGTGAGCTGGATGGGCTCTCCCAGGAGCTGGCAGGCAGCAGCGCCCAGGTGCTTGGTGCCCTGCAGCCACGCTGTGTCTGATGGCCCCATCCAAATACCCAACTAGCCTTCTTGTCAGCGCTCCTTCCCAGGAACCAGCTGGGTGCCTCGGCTGGTGTCTTCTCTGCATGTTCTGACAACTTTCTGGACATGCAAACCACCACAGGCCTCTTCTCTCTGGGGAGGTTCCTTCTGCCTTTGTAGTTTCTGGCACGCTGCTGTGGGCTGGGGTGGAGCTGGAGGTGCAGGAATCGTTCCACAGGGGCAGCTGGCATCCATGTGGCACATTGCCCCTGGGCAGAGAGCACGAGCTTTGCTCTTTCTCCTTAGGTCCTTCCCCAGTGTCCTTCCCCACCCTTCACGCCGCTGGCTGTCCACATCCACCCAAGGGTGAGCATAAGGCCGTGTCACCAACAGCCAGGGTGACACCAGCAGTTAACCAGCTTTGCCTGCCCGGCGCCAGCGGCTGTCTGCACTGGCAGCGTGGGGAGAGGTCTCGACATCTGCTTGTGCAGGAGTGGTTTTGAAGGGAAGCATTGTGTGTTTTCCGCGGCAGTTCCCATGCGGAGGTGATGAAAAGTGTGTGTTTTGGCAAATCTTTTGTTTTATTGTGGTGGCTTGCAGTGGGGCAGCTCCAAGCAGCCGCTGCCTCTTTGACAAAGCACCAGAGGATTCTGTTAAAAAGTTGTGTTTAGTAATTGTAGTCGTCGTGTCAGACCATAACTGACTCGGAGCTGAAGGATTTTTGCGAGATGAGTAGCTATGCCAGCAGGGACCCAAGTCTCCTGGGCCAGCCGCGCTCTCATTAAGATTTGCCGCTAGCCGTGGCGGTGTTCGGCAAGTATGTGACGTGCATGCTGTTATTGTATGCTTGGCTTGTCAGCCTGCAGCTTTCTGACACTCACTTATGTCACTCTTTATTCAGAGACGAAGAAGCTTTTGATAATTTGACAAGACAAGCTCTTAAACGATCTAGGTCATGGCCTTCACTGTCTGTGATTGTGAACATATTTCCTGAAAGCCCTGTCACTCATCACAGCTACATTTTCTCCCGGGGAGCCGCGGGCCCGTCCCGGTCTCCTGTCAGCGCGTGCATTTTGGTTATTCATACGCCAAATACAGTAGTGGGGCTTTTCCTTCCCTTTCGCTGGCACTCGCATGTTAGCGGGGCTAATCCGCTCCCCGCGCCGCGCGCCCCGCAGGGCCGCCGTCGAGGGCCCTCTCGGCGCGAGGCAGACGACCGGCCGAGGGGAGCGGAAAGGAGGAAAGGCCGCTTAGTGCCGGTTTTGTGTTTGCTCATTGTTGTGGAAATATGAGAACTGGTGGCAAGGGCCTCGTCTATTGAGCTCTCGAGTCCCGGTCTGCTGTCAGGGGCTGTTTGAGATTGAGTGTTTTATTTTCTTTGATGTTCACATTGGAGAATAGGGAAGTGGGAATTAAACAACAGATGCATTAAGCCGTTGTTCTGGTAAAACAATAATTAGCACCTGATAAAATGCAATATGGGTCAAAATGTGCAGCGCCCAGTCTCTATTCTCCTGGCATGGCACCCTGCACTGGGTCAGCCTCGGGAAGGAGCGGTCGCCCTTCCACGCTGACTGGACATGGTCGGTGGCAGCGGTGACACGGATTTGGGGGAATGGTGGCGCGGCGCTCGCACGGCCGAAGGTGTGGGCAGGTGTGGGGACGCGCCCCTCACCCCTGTGCTCGCTGGCCGCGCGGCGGCAGTGCCACTACCCTCTGGAGTAGGCACCTTTTGTGCTGGTACATCTAAATGCAAGTAAGGTCAGACCACTGGGGCAGGAAATAATGCAATTTTATTTCAATGTAGTTCATCACGCTGCCATAGTAGCTGGGTACCACGAGGGCTTCTCTTTAAACGAGGGCCGTTCATGGTTAAGTTCTTTTAAATAAATAAGGAAAATCATGGGTTTGGCAGCGGTTGTGTCTGGCTATGCTCTCTTCCATAGCAAACCTCTCTGCTTCATTTGAGGAGCCAGTATTTGGTAGTAATTGTTAATCATACTTTTTGTTATTCCACTATATAAGATGCAGACAATAACCCTGAGCTGATGCAAAGCAATGAGGTTCCTTGCTAAAAGCATCGTCTCTAAAAGGCTGTTGTTTAACAGTCAGCCCTCCTCAGCCATTGTACCCCACTTCATAATGGTGAGCAGTATTACCCCAAGTCAACATCTGAATGAAGGAATATGCTTAGCCTTCCCTCGCCACCTTCTTCCTTCCCTTCTCTCGGTTTTCCCTCACCCCTAAAACACCCTTGGGGATAAAACCCACCTCTGGACAGCACCACACAGGGGCTGGGGCTGTGCCTCTCCCAGGGTTTTGACAAGAGCTCTGCCAGCTGTGGTTCTCACGCTGAGCTACAGATTTTTGCTCAAAGCGATGTCTTTGTGTCCAGAGCAGGAAAAATACAATTATTCAAAAATAAAGTAATTTTTATTATAGTGATGATTATTAAATAGCAGTCGTGTGAGTAAAGGTCACACCACAGAGTGGCATTTTACCAGTATAGGACAACTCATTGATTGCAATTGTTCAACCATATTAGCCTGGGCACACTGTGGTAATCGAAAACTATCCAGAACTAATGTATAAATAACTGCCTGCTACCCCTGAGCCGGACCAGCACAGCTGTCCTGTGCAGCTGAAGCCTCTTCAGGTCTGAGGGAGATGCTGAGACCTCTGGTACGATATTTTTACAGGCTACAGAGTGTTTATGTGTTGCCTCTCTGAACCCTGGCTAAGTTGGGGAAGGGGGAAAATCCTTTTGTTTGTGCTCAAAGACAGCTCAAGTGTGTTCAAACTGTCAGATCCTCAGTGAGGAATGTGATGTCCTTCACACATATCCTTTATAGAAATATTAATATAAAACTCAAATATTTACACACAGTATTTGAGTAAGAGGAAAAATGTTGAACCATTACACAGAACAGATTGTAGATTTTTCTGCAGAAAATTATGTTACTGGTGGAATGAATAATAAATAATATCATTTCCATCACATCTGGGAAAAACACACTGTATGTGCCACGGGGTGACTGGCAAAAACTTGGATTATATTTTGAGAGATACTGGTTGTGGTGTGGGTTTTTTTAATTAACACGCTCCTTCAAAATAAAAGAAGGCAAGAATTTAGGCATGAGTGAGAAATTTATTCGAAATCTAAAGAAATGTTAATAGTAGTCATTTGCAAGTAGTCATGAGGCTTCAATGTTTGAAATTGCACCTGCAACATATGGAGAACCCGTGGAATGCTGTATTTCTTTTTAAAGTACTTAAAATGAAGGTGGGCAAACCAAATTGCTAATTGTTCTAATGACTACGGAGCTGTTCTAATAAGAGGGTAAATGTTCTAAAGGGAAGTGAAAGCGCTCTGCTGCAGTAGCTGTGCACCAAAATGACAGAAAGTGCCACGATTTCCGTGTCTGTTTGTGGCTCAGGAGCCGTCAGAAATACTGTAGATTTTGTAAAAGCATTAAGAACCCCTAAGAGAGTGACCTGAGCCTCAGTGACCACCACCATGTTCTGATTTTGTTTTAAAGATCCACGTTTTCTTCTTCACCGTCTCTCATGTGTCCCTCAGGTCAATTGTGTCGCTGCTGTGACTCAAAAACCTGCTCTGAAAAATTGTTTTCAAAAGGCTGCTCTTAGGAGTTGGTGTGAAAGTCTGAAAATTAAAAAAAAATTAAAAGTAAAAAAGAAACAAACCAAGCAAGTCATTGTAAAAATAGCAACATTAAAGCAATCTGTTATGGTTCTTGTTTACAACTCATCTGACATGAGGCTGCTGAAGATTATTACATGTAACAATTATATTTTGATTAGGAAAGAGATACATACAAAAAAGATAAAATATTTCTGTTCCTACGTGAAAGGAAGGCACCTTGTGATTTAATTTCTAGAGCGTTATGTAAATTTAAAATGTCAGAAAATGTAGAATTTAAATCCGCCCCTGTTTGTTTTGCAGCATTAATGCTTCCTACAGTCACGAGCACACTGCTTTCCCAAACTTCTGCCCCTCGGAGAAAAAGGGCAGAGAGAAAACTGTTACTGGCTTTCTGACAATGGCAGGGAGTGTGTTAAACCAGTGTAAAATTCAATTAAACTGTCTAGCCGGGTTTTTGAAGCTGAAATGCAGACCCTTTCAGTTAAGCTTCTTATTTTCCTGTGACCGACACCAGTGGATACTGTGTTATGCCAAAACCAACAGGCTGTAAAGCACCTTGTTTCATGCTCCTAGCTGATCAATATTTTTATTTTCCAGGCTTGCCCAGAAATATGGAGGCAGTATCACCTAACAGTAAGTAGAAACACCTTTTTTATTTTCTTCTACACCCAACCTATTTACTCCTCTGTGAACTGCTGACCATAAAATATAGACAAGCATCTTCTCTGAGAAGATAATAAACATCTGAAGAGTTTTTGAACTGAAGAAGGCAATGAAACACTGCCACTATTTTTAAAGCATCTTTAAAACTTCTGATTTCATTTTAATACTGTAATAATTAAACTAGTGCCTTGCCTCTCTTCTCTCAGTGACCACATTTACACACAGAGTGTTAAGTTTTAAGTTGGGATGCTTAGCATAAACAGTAATCCCATCTCAGATATCCCAGATGCTGGTAATTAGTCACTCTGTGTGACAAAGCTTTCTTCTTAGATGAGTGAAATAAATCTCAGTGAGAGCGGAGACATGAATTTGAGGAAAAACACCTCATAAACTTTTGCAGATAATATATTATTAGTCAGGATGTAGCTGTGACTGCTTCTTTGGCCTGTCTCAGTTGATCTTTAATCCCTGAAACAAGAAAATATAACTTTGTGAAACTGTACCAGTTTATTACTTAAGATTTTTCCTCATATGTAAAATAGATATAAAAAAATAAAACAAAGTGCATATAAATTTGGTTAATACTGAAACCTGGTACAGTATTTAACCAGTAAAAACAAATTCTTGGGTTGGTGTCACGGTTCTCAAATGTATTAATTTCTAAAATTGTCAAACGCAAAAACACCTTTAAAAATCAGGGGTTTGTTGCTCCTCTGAACTTTTGCAGTCGTTGCTCCCCAGATCAACCTCACACGTATTTTGCCGTTACAGATAATTAACCCCTGTTCTCTGCTCTAAATCAAGTAGAAAAGTTTCTCCACTACTTTTCTTTCTGGATCTTCGGCTTTTTTTCTGAAACAGTAGATGGGATGTGCTTTATAATTTGTGCCCTCACCTCTTCATGGCAGTGGAATGCTCCTTTTTCTACTTTTTCGCTTCAAAATTCAATGAATAGGAGAAATCTGCACTTAAAACCTTTCATTTGTGTTTTGTGCATAATGATTCTAACACAAAGATCTGCCCTGGAAATCCTCCACCCTTCCTGAGAATTTACTTTTAAACAGATTTGGTAAAGAGTTTTTGTTGGTTTGGTTGGTTTGGGGTTTTTTTAAAGAAAACCCCTTTGAGCAAAAGGTGCATTCAATGAGTATTTTTGTTTGATGTGGGTTTTTTTTAAATTGGATGAAGGAAAAAGGTAAATGCTGTCTTTCATTTTAATCCCTAAGGGTGCATGTAAAAACAATTTCTGAAATGTTTATGGTACTTGGAACTTACTAATCAGATAGAAATATTTGGTGCAGTAACATCTTGGGTTCTGTTTTTTACTGAGATAGAAGATTTAATTTAATTTTCATCTCGCCTGCCATTGAAAATTCCTCAAAAAGTGAGTTGCCATCAACACTTATAAAATATTTATGTCTGTTAAAAAAAAAGCAGGAGGTAGCTTAAACTTGACCAAGTAGTGTACTAGAGCAAAATTTGAGGTAGAAAATTATTTCTGTGCATTTTGTAGAAAGCATTCAGGGTTTACACTTAATTTAATGTAAAGCTTAAAAAAGTGTCAAAACAAGTTCTTGTTAGAAAATATAGTGGTTACAAAAATGGGCATATTATTAAAAATACCCATTTGGAATTTTTTGGTGCATTTTAGGGACATTTTGAAATGAGGTCAAATATGGACACTGAAAGATTAATTGGTATCGCGTCAGGCCCCAGCTTCTGATAAATAGCTTTTTACTTCACAGTGAATTTCAGATTATCTGCAAATAATTCACATTTCTGACATGTGGAAAATGTTTTGTACACCTCGATTTTTTGCATGGGAAGAGTACCTTTAGCTCAAAGTTACATTAGAGTTGAGTTAAGCCTGGAATTTAAAAAACTGTATGGTAAAAGACATGCTTGATATTTGCAATAAGTAAATTAAAAGAAACTGCATTATCTGAGTTGTTTAAAAGTGTGAGTCCTATCTTTTATTATTCCCTTTAAATATTCTGTTTTTCACCCGAAGCAGAGCAGAAATAAATAATGTTCTGGCAAGAAACAAAACTTCTGCATTAGAACAAGATATAATGTTTAAATATAATACATATATATATTTGTAGGATTGTAACAAAAAAACAGAAAGGTTTTTTACTCTCATATCAGCACAGTAGTTTTTCACCATAGCAATTATCTTACAATTTTCCTGTTGTAGAATAAATATTTCGGTACAAACATGATAGCAGCGTTAAGAAAAAGGCGACACGTTTAAAACAAAAGTGATGTCGTGGCTGTCGTGGGGGCCACAGAGAAGCTTTTCCTGCCCTTCAGCCGTGGGTATGAGCACTGGATGTAAACTGGTTTTGGTGAGCTGATGGGGAGCTCCCCACATGCAGGTACACGTACGTGCAGAGAGACTCAGGCGTTCCGTTTTGGGATAACACACCGGGTTTTGGGCGCTGTTCACAGAGGGCTGCCACGGAGTTTGTGCGAATGTTTCGCGTTCTGTAAAGTGTTCTTAGTTAATTTCTGTGAACGCCGGCGGAGAACCACACGGCCTTCCACCTCTCTCCTTTATGAGGCTCTCGGTTATTTTATTCGTTTTGCGGCGCTTTCCTAGGAGATGGACTGCCATCTATTGACTCCTCGGAGCCCCTGCACGGCGCGCGGGGCCACTCGAACAATGACTCAATAACAAACCCATTCTGCTCCTGGGGATGGCGGTGGGGTTTGTTGACGTTGGCCATGGTGACAAATTTGAGCACATTGCAAATAATTTGTTGTATGGGCAGAAACATCTTATTCCAACCAAAACAGGCTGCCAGCACAAGGAATCTTGTGAAGAAATGGCAAAAAGGATTATAAGTGGAATATTTTAATTTGCTTTTTGATGGAAAAAAAGATTATCGCAAGGCATTCAGTGAAGCTTAAATCTAAGGGCTGTGTGATAATCAAAGCTTTATAAGTGGCTGAAAGTAGTTTCTTTAAACTTGTTCTTTCAACTCTTTTAACTAAAATTATTCTGAAAAAAAAAAACAATCAAAGTCAGTAGAAAAATCCAACTCCCACTGTGGTTTAAAATAATATTTAATAACCTCTTTAAGACAGTGATTTAAAACTTTTACACATCATTTTCATGATGACTGCTCTCTGTATTTCTCCTGTGTCAGAAAAGGGCAATTATATTTGTCAAAATATATTTCAGGTTTTTTTCATGTAGGTATCTATTTGCAGTAAATTGTTTCATACCCACTAATGTTTATCAAAGGGGTTATTGTCAATCAAATAATAGGACAAAGACTCTTTGACAGATTCAGGATAAATAGTTTTGATCGCAGCTTGCTGGAGTGTCAGTGGTGATATGCGTGATTTTTTTGGGCACAAGGCGTTTGGAGGCCTTGTTGAGCTCTTTGTTCTGGGTTGTGAGGAAGCTCAGCTTACACCTCTGACTTCCTGAATGCCAGGTGCTCCACCAACCCAGAGAAACACAGCCCGTGCTCCACGGGACATGCCATCACACAGGGGTGTGCACTGCAGCGTTTTTTCACCCCCAGAGCACTTGGCTCTTTGTCATTCCCTTTCTCTTGTCGCTTCAGATTTGAGCTATAAATTTAGTGATATTTATTATGTATTTTTAGTGGAGACCAGGTTACAGCCCTCTAACAAAGAAAGAAGATAAACCCTAAATAACGCTTTAAAAAATCAGTGGAAAAATTTGTGAGAAGGCACCCAATTATTTTCTTTTGTTCGTTTTAGTTTTGCAGTGTATTCTTTAAAAAATACAGTATTTCCCTTCAAGTTTGCCGTGCTGCCTGTCCACCTCGCCATGTGCCCAGTGGGCTCCAGGGGCTTCATGGACTGACCCACCTGCTGAAGGTGCTGCTGGTGGTAGCGTTTCCATCCGGCAGATGACATCACCGGAGAAAAAAGAGGAAATTTATTTATTTTCAGTGCATAGAGACCCTGTTTTGATCTGGGTGTGAAGTTGCACTTCTGCCATGAGTCCCCAAAGTGTAACCCGGACTCCCCCCGCTGCAGGGCAGTGCTGGTGAGGCGGCCAGAGAAGGTGCACGGGGCCTCGGCGTGTTCTGGTGTCAGGTGGAGAAGGTGCTGGCTGCAGATCTCACCACATCTGCATTGTCAGAGCGGCTCGTGCCGTACAGGAACAGATGTGGCCGGTTCGGCCCAGGGTCAGGATGAGGATACCACAGTCAAACAGGAATGAACTCTGCCACTGTTAGAATCTTCTTCGGTAAACATCAACTGAGCAAAGAAATTCTGTCCCTAAAATGGGCAGAGCAAGCTTTTTGTTTTCCTGGAGTGTTTCTCGGTGTCGATGTGTGTGCTAAAACATAAATCTCACTGGGACCAGGTGTTTCCTTTCTGTAGGGATTGGTCATTTTTAATAACCCTTCGTGCCCTGGTGCTGCTCGAGCCAGCCACACCGACTCCATCCGCTGTGCCCTGCCTTCACCAGCCTCGTCTGTGTGAAATCTCTCAGGTCAAGATGGCCACCAACAGAGTTTTAGAATCATCAGAATTTTTAATTAGCAGAAGCTATCATTTAGCACACTTTTTGACAGTTTGTTAATCTTACTTTTAATCTGCTTACATAAAGGAAGGTGAACCAGGAACTGGCTGATTTGGCCCTGTGTATGAAGGACACAAAGGGACAATGCGTCTTTTGTGTTTAAATTTTGCACTCAGATTTCTTTGTGTGCATTATTAAAATTCCTCATGGCCTGCTACTTTTTTTCTGAAGTGAAAATGTAAGCCATATCCCTGAAAGTCAATTTTTATCTGTTACAGTGTGACTTCCAGAAAGGGAAAACTAAAAGTAATACAAACCCTGGCAAAAAATATTTAAGCTTCAGAGAGGGCATTTTGTTTCCAGAGGTTTTTTTAGTTGTTGAGCAGCGAGGGAAGGGATGGGTTTAGAAGTATTTTGGGGAGGAGGTTAATCCTCGGTTTCCTCGCAGCTGTGTCTGCGACATGGCCGCAGGGCTGGCTCCAGTGGCCATGACACAAAGCCACGGACCATGGGATCAGCGCGGTCTTCTGGAATGCTTCAGCACCTGGCCAGTTCCTCTCCAGGTGTTTCAAGGCTGCCTCTGGTAGCTCTATTAAAAACACCACTCTGTTTATGAAATAGGCCATGTATTTCTCATATTTTGGAATCCCAGAGTGGGCCCTCGTGAGCTATTGCTTCAGTATCCGTTCAGCAGGATATTTTACAGGGAAGGCAACTCAGAATTCCCAGGGATATGGATTTAGGGTAAAGATGACTCTGGCTCTTGTGAGTTTTGGGGCAACAGGAACACCTGGAGCATGACAGTGTCCACTCACGTGCTCCGGAGTTGCTTGGGTTCGTGAAGATTTTCTGCCCTTCGAGAGGGTGCTCGCCCCGTTAGCCAGGGGAGGAGCTGGGGCAGAGCTTGGTCAGCAACAGGCGGATATTTTGGTTTTAAACTCTCTGTGTTGTCCAAACCTGGGCCCTCTTGCAAGTGATTTTCAGTGTCAGACATGCTCCTGACATGCTGCCAACCCTGCACAGCTGTCCTGGAGAAAGCCAGCACGTCAGAGGGGGTCGGTGTGCTGGGCAGAGGGATTTTACTGTTTATTTTCCCCTACTAATTATAATTTGCCATGTTGCCATTCTCTTTCAAGTTTCAGATGTTTTTTCGAGGCTATCACAAACCGAAACACCAAATTTTTTTCTATTGCAAAGGAATCCTATTTCACAAAAGATACTCTTTCTGATGGCTTTTTTCTTTCAGATAAGAAAGAGAGTTTCGAGTCCTGAAATAACTGTTAAGTTTATGAGTTCAAAGCGTATGCTATAGCTTTCAGTACAAAAGAATGCTAGCTAAGAGTTCTTTCCCAATATTTATTTGAAAGGTGTATTTAAATTATGATGGTGAAAAGAAGTAGCTTTAATAACCCTGTATAAATTTTCTGCAAGAACCCACGTGGACATTTCGGGTGGGATGCAGAACCTTCCAGCAGCATAAGCATCACCTGCCGCGTACCTTCATCATGTAATAACCATAGTAGGAAGTGTCCTGCTATCTCTAACATTTATCTGTCCCATGCTTTTCTGCACCTGATCCCCAGAAAACAAAGCAAAAGGTGCTTTTAAATTGAGGGCTAAAGACAGATTACATCCTGACCAAAAATTGCAATTTTGTATATTTCTGGAAGCAGTCTGGGAGTGGGGAGAGAGGAGAATAGAAAGCTCGGCCGACTGAAGATTTCTCTGATTTTGGAGTTCCAAATGACGTTGTTGTGGTGTTTGTCGTGGAGAGCAGCATCCCTCAGAGATCCCAGACTTCAGCACGCGTGTCGAAGTGGTGTCAAGAACCACGTTTGCTGCAAAAGCTGTGTCTTGTGTCTTTGCGTCTGACTTTGAAAGGGAAAGGGAGAAGAGCAGGGGTTGGAAATGAATGTATTTTACTGTTTTAAATCTGTGGTCAGCTAACCCCGCATGCCTCTGACGTTCTTTGTGCAGTACATGACATTGGGTGACGCGTGTCCCTCCAGCATACCCCAAAACCAGACAGGTTTGGGTGATTTTTGTGATACACCAAAGCTGTTGTGTGAGTGGTTAATTAATCAAACAGAATAATCAGGGAAGGTTTGCTGCCAAAATATTTCCCCTTCATATACTCAACCGCAGTTCTCTTAAGGGAAAGGATTAAGATGATTTTTTTTCTTTAATGATTACAAATTCGGTTAAAAAATTTCACCTCTCTTTCCTTTAGCTTGAAAAGACGAACTTAAAAAGCATCTAAATTATTATTATTATTTCAAGTATTAACCATCTAAATAAGGAAGATAGCATTTTCAAGCTAGAATGAGGTTTCCAATGCATTTTAAAAATATTTGAGAAAAAAAAAATTCTGTGCCCTCTTTCTGCAGTCAGTGCTACGTGTGGATATTCATATTAAAGTTCCTAGATTCTGAGAATTCCTCTGGAATTTCTCCAAACCTGATATGAAGGTGTCTTTTTTAAGTTTTGTTAGAACTTTGAACTGGTTTCAAAATTCTGTAGGCAACCAAAAATCATCTGCAAATTTAACAGACATTTTAAAATGTGAAAAAATCGCAGTTGCACATAATTGCATAAATGCCATAAAATGGATTTTGGTGTATTTTCGTATTGCAAAGTGGAAAAGGTGTAAAAAGTCAATAAATCTGTTTGCACTGCGTGGTTCATCTTCCTGGTGATTCATGTGTCGGAGCAGCCCAGAGCTCATGCCGGTAAGACAGTAACTTCCTCAAGTTATGCTCGATCATGTTAATAATCTACGGATTAGGATTCCCTAAAAATATTCACTGATTTAATTCCAAGAGGGTCTATCATGTCAATGATATTAATACATCTTGTTAGGTCCTGTCATGTGTATAGAAAAGTTTCTATCCCCGTGACAGAATTATCCTGATTTTGATTTCAAGTGTTGAAGATTTGAGTATAAAGGGATTAAAGCAGCCGAGGGCCGCAGGAAGAGGTGAGGAGCAGGGAGCCATGAGCAGGTGCTCACGGAAAAGCTGCAGAAGTGTGTGTGAGGTGCGCCGTGTGTGCACGTGTGCTGTGCCACCCACTGAGGGCCAAGGAAGGAGACGTCCCACGGAACTTTTGGCTACAGGGGAGTGAAGTTGTTGGGCCTTTGGTTTTGACTCATTTCTGAATGTTGAATTTGGGTTAACATTTGACAAACATACCCCAAAAGCTGTGAGAGCGACTCTGAAATGGGCAGAAG